>CM026414.1:44718265-44782844 GCA_014858505.1 Corymbia citriodora subsp. variegata
AACCCGACCTGCGCTTCATTTCTTTCAACACTGGCCGACGCGGGTGTATTGCCGCCACGCTTGGGACGACAATGACCGTGATGCTCCTTGCTAGGCTAATCCAAGGGTTTAGTTGGAGTAAACCTTCCAATTTATCGAGCATCAACCTTGCTGAGTCGAGAAATGGCCTATTTCTTGCCGAACCACTAGTAGCTCAAGCGGAGCTGCGATTGCCAAGTCATCTCTATCTTGCATAGGTACAAGAACAAAGTCATGGTGATGTCCTTCTCATGATATATTATATGAATAATCGATATTAAAATAAGTCCATGTGTCCATTATGCTGGACATCCGAAATAAGAAATTTCCAGTGTGAATTACAGGCTCATATTTAAGACACAATTTATGTAATTATGCAAAAATTCCGTGTCTTTAATATAATCTCCACTTCTTGAAATTGAGTAAGTCCAAGAGTTGTATGTGTGTTATTACCATTATTCATGAAGTTGTTTGGAGCAGCGGCTATTGTAGGATTTTTACGAGAAAGTTATACAGGAAGTCCTAAAACTATGCATTTTTGTCAATTTAATCCTAAACTTTTTAATTTTTCCAATTGAATCTTAAAATTTTTCATGCTTTACTAGTTGAGTTCATTCAGTTAATTTTTATAAAAAATCGTTGATGTGAATGTCAGCTGTCTTACATAACGCCGTCAGCATTGATGACAATTTTTTATAATATCTTTTTGAGAAATTTTTATTTTTTATTTTTTTCTCTTTCCTTTTTTACCTTCCCTTCTTCCTCCTCTAACCAATCCCTGAGCCTTAGCCACTAGCCAGAGGAGAGGGCATGCTAGGCATGGCAAGGCTGAAACTCATTGTTCCTGGGCAAGGTTTTGCCATGGCTAGGTCAACCTCGCCCAGAGACGGCAAGGTTCAGCCTCGCTAGAGGTAGGCAAGGCTCACTTGAGGCTGATCAGTTCAACCTCACCAGCACTTGCCTACATCGATGATCGGCTAGAGGAGGATGTGGAAAGGGTGGAAAAAAAGAAGGAAAAGAAGGAAAAGAAAAATGAAAATAAATAAGTAAATTATAAAAATTATTAAAAATTATTAAAAATTGTCCATACTAGCGATGACTGTCTTACGTGACACAGTCAGCATCCATATCAGCAATTTTTAACCAAAATTGTTAAGATGGAATCGATAATATGTGAAATTTGTAAACTAAATTGACAAAATTAAAAGATGGAATTAATAAAAGTACAATAGGTTTATGACTTTTTAGATAATGTTTTCATTTTTCATGCACTGAGATTGAACTTAGAAAAATAAAGTTAGCGACACTATAATTCGCAAGTTTTGTTGATTCAAATTAAACAAGCAAAGCATGTTTTCTAGGATGATCTTTGCCGTTGCCCCATTTGAATGCATTTGATGTTGGAGACACCAATCAGGGTGGACAGCTTGTATTTTTTATTTTTTATTGAACGCTCTTGGAAGAAGGAAAACCTAGTTTCATTTCCATTTACTATACATGGTGTCTCAACCTCCCAAAACTCTATGCGCGAGCACAGAGGCTAATGCCTCGCTAAGCATAGGCTTTGCCCAGGCTCTCTCAAGCCTATCAATTTATAATTTATGATTTTTATTTTAACCTGCAAGTCAAATTTAAATAGGAATCATTGCTAATCAATTTGTCGTAGGCCAATTAAAAACCTAAATAAAATATTGTGAGAAATATTTTACTTTTGTGCAACTAGGGAAATTAAGATCGGCTACTTAAGTACATTAGTTAATCAACTAATGCCCTTTCAATATATAATATTGTTTAAACCCTGAGGTTTGATTTTTTATGATTTCACGGATCTTTCATGTATTTGTGAGAAAACTACTCAAAAACCATTTTTAGTCTTTTTTCTAATTCTTTAAAAAAATATAAACTATTTTTGGATTTCTCTATTTTTTTATTTTTTATTAAAATGTTAATATTATAAAAGAATCTGGGTTGGGCTACCAAGCCAATTAGGGCTAGGCTCGGCCTGACCTAGAGTGATGAGGGCCCCATCCTACCCTTGACTGAGCATGAGGGATTGAGCTTTAATAAAGAGCTCAATTTGAATTTAATCTCCTAGGCCCAAATAGCAGTGGTCGAGGTGAACAACGTTGCTTGTCTTGGCCAGGCAGTGCATACATTACAACATTGCCTTAGACACCTAGGCCAATGGCTTGGCTATTGTGACTCTCGCCACCGTGGCCAAATGGTAAAAACTAGAAATAAAAGCAAATCTAACTCCAACGTTCCTTTGGACACATGGGATGCACTGCGAGGGGGGGGGGGGGGGGGGAGGAGGACCAACTTGGTTGGGACTCGATTTGCATGCAGGTTTACAATGATCAACTAACCGACACCAACAACGGTGACACACACACGAGCAAGCTTAGAGAATTGCACAAACCAAGCAGTGGTAGCTCGGTCTGGCAAGCCCGCCAATAGGGTAATAGAAGAAGGTACAAAATAGAACACGTGCATAGGGAGGTCGGCCAAGGGTCCCTCGATGGCTCGCGGTGTTGGACGGTGGACAAGCTCGAAAGTCAAACTACGTCCATCCACCTTGTGACCTTTGAGAAGAGATCCTTAGGGAGCCAACCTCGAACTTGGGCAAAATAATAATAATAATAATAATAATAATAAACAAGAGCATCACCCACCATGAGCTTGATTCACCAGGGATCGACACTGGTAACTCATTGGCCATATTTATTGCCGCTCATTGCTTGCTCACTCTAAGTCTTTGACAGGTTCACTCTCTCGTATCTTCAACTTTTCTCTCTCACTCCACTCTCATATCTCACGTCTCTCCTCAGATCTCTCTACTCTACCATTTGGATCTCTCTTAAAGCCCTCTTGTGACATTCTGAATTTTGCTTATTTAGTGATTCAATTAGATGTGGAGTTCAATATCATTATTGTTAGGTATGGAGTTGAATGTAATAGGATATTCTTAAGGTGCAAGGAGCATGGGATGAGTTTGTGATTCAAGGTCGGAGCAAACGCAGTTGGAGAAGGGTGACGTTAGTTACTAGATATTGGTACTAGATCACGTATTGAGATCGAACAATCCCCCAATCTTCCGTTTGGCAATTGTTAGATTTAATTTATCGTTCGGTATTGTTATTGGTGATTCCATGACCTTAGTGATCAAAGAATCTAATAATGTAGCACCAAAGAAATGATCATCTAAGTAGGCTTAGAAGTCAGATACCCCATTCCTCTCCTTGTGGTCGAGAATATAGAGGTATTAGTGACCATGAGCTATTTTTAAAACCTTAGTAAGTGCATGATATTTATGCATGAGAAGGGATAATGGACCACTAATCTTGCCATACTAATCTTCTCGTGTAGGACAAATGTCTTCACTAATCCTTACAAATGTCCAATTCCATGCTAGTATAGAATAAGTGTCCTTGGTGAGTCTCACACTTGTCAAAGTGCATGCAAGAGAAGGGTTTAAAGACTAAACCTCACTCGCTTCTTTCTTTCCTATCTCTCTGCCGAAGCACTCCTTTCCCACTCTCTCAAAGTTTTCTCTTAATTTTTCACTCAAAAAGCCCTAAAGTTTAAAGCATCCAAGAAGGTGGAGGTAGCTACTTTAATCAAGCTTACAAGTAAGTGAATGTGTTAAGACTTAGGCTATTTAATCTTCTTATTTCTTGGAGAATCGGTGTGGTTTAGATACAGCACATTTCCCTACATCCGTAGTGGTAGAAACATGTTTAACAAATCACTCAAGCATGCAAAACCAATTTTGTTTTGAAGTCTTGGCATTATTAGAACTAAACTAATATAGGGTATGATAGTGAAGCTCACGACTTGCCTAGTACATGATGGAAAAGATGCTATGTTTTGGTTACTTTAGAATTCATGCAAATTGTGCTTTGCTTGGTGAATTTTACTACTTGGTGTGCTTGTGGTGTCTATATGATTCCATTTACTATTTTGTGGGCATGAATGTTTGTATGCGTGAGTCTAGAAGAGTGTTATACTAAGAGATGGCCCAAATTGCTTAGGCCCTGTTTGGTTCGGATTTGGGGAGATGTACTTAGGGAAATGCAAATGCCTTTAGTGTAAAGGAGTTTGGTGAAATCAAATATTGTTTGGTAAACTATAATTGAAAAAGCACATTGGGATACAACTTGGGAAAAATGCTGTTTGGTAAATAAACATTTGGAAAGTCCTTTCATGTGTCAATTTTAAGTTTTGTAACTTTAATTTGTTTTAAAAAAAAATTGATCACCTTAATTTTTATATATATTTTCGAGTTGAGAATAATGTATAAGAGACATATTAACAATTTTGTAAATAAAAAAATCACATCAAACTCTTAAAAAGATAATAATTTCATTACAAAAAAATATGATAACATATGTTCAAAGGAAAGAAATTTATCACTAAATATTACAAACCTCATTAACTATTTAATGTCATAGCTATTTCATCACGTAAACATATCATGTCAGAAAATGCATTATCATTTAAAGCACTTGCTCTCTCATTTACAAATCATGGTCATTTGAATATCCAATTCCGTTGTTTTAAAATCTGTATCGGTTAGATAGTTTTTCATATATAATTATGCAAAGCCATTGTAGCTATAACAATTTTCACTTGCTTTTCATAAATTGGTATAGTAGTTGGAATCTTTCACTTCATCTTTAACACGCTAAAAGCTCTCTCAATTTCTGATCAAAGCAAGGAATGGGCATGGTTGAACACTCCTCGATAACCTGTAAGTGTAAAACTTTATCGAAACTCTAGCAAATGATATTTAACTTCTCTATATGGCTCCAAATAACCTATGAAATTTGGATATCTAGCATCTACTAAATAATATTTACCTACACAAATATAATGTAAATTTAATCAACATACGCCACATAAATACATATAGATGTATATAAACCATTAATTAATGAACTTGGCGAAAGATAGGGAAATTGTGCAACACGTCTTTCAATAGCATCATAGAATATACGAGTATCATAAGCTTGTCCCTCCCAATCAACACAAATATAAATAAATTCCATATGGCCAACATATTTTGAATAATCTTTCCTTTTTGAACCAATAAATCAAATTTGGTTGTACGTTGGTACCACTACTGGGATATGTATACCATCCATAACTCTAACACAATTCTAAAATAAATAATGCAATTATTATATGATTTACATTTAATTTTTCGTTTTTATCATACAATCATAACCTACCTTAAAATAGGGATGGAATCATTGATCTTTCTTGATTTTCTCTAGAACTTCCTTAAATTGTCGATCAACTGGCTATATTAAATATTTTCCCATATTACATACTTTATCTAAAACTAAACTAAAACGCATACTTTTAGTTTCCCCAAAACATTGAAAACATTCTTGTACTACCCTATTACCTATACTATGTCATAACATATAAAGAAACACTAATCATTTCAGCAACATCAATATTTTTAAATCCTCTAAAACCAAAGCGTGTTACATCACATGTTAAATAATCAAACACATCCCTATGCATTTTAAACATATTATAACACTTTATCAGATTACTATCTTCGGCTATCAACTCTCTCATTCATGCACGACATGTAAAAGATGATGTCATATAAGGTTGTTTGCAAAATAATGTTACATGATAAGCAATTGAAGCTTGAGCGATTGACAGAATATCTAAAAATTCATCTTCCTCCTTTTCACGATTTTCCCTTTATTGAGGATTATCCATAACTACCTAACGTAACAAAACATGAAGTTAGAGTAAGAGAATAATGAATAATACTGACAATCCATCACAAGAACTAATAATATCAATTAATATATATATATATATATATATATATATATATATGCAAACTCAACCACATAAAGAGAATCCTAATTGGAAACAAGTCTCATATAAATTTTTTTCATAGAATTTAAGTTCATACATAACGTCAATAGAGTTCTTATATAAAAATAAAATAGCAAAGTAAATGGTTCAAATAAGATGCTACAACAATGTCCTACTTATGATTATCCTCTTCTATCTTAAGTTTGAGATACTTAACTCTAAGTACATCACTATTCAAGTTCATAAACACCTGTTTATTGTCTATCCTTTACTTAAAATGTTTGATTGCAAAAAAGTATAACTACTCAATTTGCACAATCTCTGGTATGGCATCCAACATAGACACGTGCTCTTTGTAAGGACCTAATCCCTCATATGCTCGAAATATAATAGCAGCAGTGCTCTTACTTTTAATAGTAAAACAAAGCTTATTACTTTGGCTTTCAAGCAATTGTGCTGGGGTCAAATTTTTTTCTTTTTTTTCCTCAAGTTTGCCTTATTGAAGTCTGGGACACTCTTTTGCGAGCTTGAGCTTGAATTGGCTCAATAATATTTTCACCCACATGACACTTTAAATTATCATTAGTAGATCTTCCACTATCACCAACATCAAGTTGTGTAGCCTCAACAATTTTATCAACACATAAACCTTGCGCAGAATTTCACGTGATTCCTCTTGTAACAATTGTATCCCTGAACATTCTATCTAACAACACTTCAAGCTTAGGAGGTATTCCTTTCGTCTTAAATGCCTTAACCTTAAGATTGGCCTATTATAAAAGCATTTGAATAAGTTATATGAATGAAAATGAGAATTTAAATCAAAAAGTGAAAGAACAAATGATAAATGCCTGAATTTTACTCTCCCACCACTTATCACTCGCATCAATGGTTTTTTTCATTGGATCCTATCTTAGTCCTATTTCATTATAAATCAATAAATTCCATCTTTTCCAATCTTCCTTAAGATTGTCTCACTTACTCTTCATTTGAGCTTTATCATATTTTTTACTCCTCAATTCCTCGAACTTATTAATTATGACAGTCCATCCATCCCTCTTGTTGGTTGTAAGACGATTTCCTTCGTGAATTTGTTCAACACACAATTTACAAAATGTTTGTACATCTTTAAGAGTCTACTATGCATTTTTGTTGGTTGAACTTGCCATCTTCCAATAATATGAACATTAAAAAATCATGGGAGGGATAATAAAGAAAAATCAGCACAAAGAATAGTAACTCACAAAAGCAACACAAAAGCAACATAATATAACCTCTTCTTATATAGATAATGCTTCCCAAAGAAAAAGAATAGCAACTTTGTATACAAAGTAAATGTACATTGGGAAGTTAGAAGAAGAAACGACACACCAAAATAGATAAATTTTATATGAAAAACAAGCTTAAAATAAAACACCAGAGAACTTTTGTGAGTATAAATTGTAGTTAATTAGCAACTAAGCACCATCTTAATGAATTAACTAAATCTTAAAATAGAAAAACAACTTAATACAAGCATTTAATAAATGGAAGAGTTAAAAAAGAACTAAAAGCAAGCATAAAGGGGTATTGTTTGACCAATTGATTGAACAATGGGGGATGTAACACTTGTTCATTTTGGCTTGACATAAAAGAAGGCTATCGGATAAATATGGAAGAAACAAGAAACCATGGGGAGGAATGACTCATATCTACATGAATGACCATTTAGACCATGAAGATATTCACTACAAGTTGGAATTACTTTAGAGTAGTTTCCAAGACGTGAAACCAGAGGCTCTTTACAATGTCCAAATCTTATAAACAAAGTTAAAGGATGATCGATTTTACTTGTTTGGATCTTTACAATCCTTAACTCAATCATCTTCTTGTATTTTACTTTCTCACTCATCTGTTCAATTTCCTGCTAAGTTCTTATAGGATTTCAAGGATTGATAGGATTTTGAAGGATGAAAGCTTCGTTATACTAATGGCTCGTGCTTTACTTTTTCTATACAATTTGCTATTTTCATATGAAAAAGAAAAAGAATACATTTTTATGTGTTATATGTACAAAAATGGTTGTTTGCTTTTCTTTTTCTTTTTTTCATAAAGGTTGTATCAAACCTCTGTGATCTATATGCAGGTTAGTCACTCTCCATTCAATGGTGTTAACTGGCCATTTAGGGGGTCCAACAATGGGCACTTTGCCTACCATGGTGCTAGTTCAGGTAGTCCAACAATTAATGGAATAGTACACAAACGCTAGAAGGACAAGGGTGGCCATAAGATTAATGAGGACACAAAATCGTCTAACAACAATGGGAAACCATCTGTAGATGAACAAGCAGTGGAAGCTACATCCACATGCCAGGCTTCCAATAATGTTGTCTATAAAGCTCCAACTCAATGGGGTAAAGCTGCTTGGTGTAAACTCTACAAAGTTGAGCGCACCAGCTTAAAAGTACTTGTGTAGTAGCATAAGAATGGAAATGGGCATAAGAAGAACATGCAAAAAGTGGAACAATTGAAGAACACTGTAACATTAACATAACAACAGTTTACAAAATTCATGAGGTGAAAGTAAAACATGGAAGCTAAGTAACACAAGAGGTAGAGATAATCTGACCCAAGCCCATCTTCTGCATACTTAAGGGTCATCTACATCTTTTATCAGAGAAAACTAGAGTGAATGGGGATCAAAGCGATGCTTAAGAATCTCCCAAAACAAAATACACCCGCTGATCTTGCAAAGACCCAAAATTCACCCAATGTTAGAATTGACCAAAGAAAGAGAGAGAATGGGAGAAAATACGAACACAAAGGGAAGTGAAGTACCGTGAGGTTCACAATGATGATTGGATTGGTGGTAGCAATAGGATTGGCAATAGCGACCAGATCAGCAGTAGCCATGGGAGACAAGACCGGCTACGGTGACAAGATCGGCAATGGCAAAGATGCTGATGTTGTTGTTGGACTCAATGAAAGAGATCCTTGAGGCGAGAGAGTGAGGCATGAGAGAGAGGGCGACTTCAGGCGAGAGAGTCTTTTTACAAGAGAATAGTTGCAAGAGAGAGATAAGCAAAGAAAAAAAAGTATTTAGGGTTTTCTAAAAAGGCAAAAATGGATTTTGTTAAATAAATGAGGACAAAATGGGTAACTAGCATATTTTCATTAAAGCAAGCAAATAGCATTCCAAAAATGCAAGTTTAGAAGGCACATCCAGCTCTCCATTGGCCTAAAGGCTTTTGAACTCTTTGAAGATGCAATTGCATCTTGCCAAAGTCCTCAAAAAAAGCGAACCAAAATGAATTTACATTTGGCTAAGGTTCTTTAGAGGTCTAAAGCCCGTTTGCAAAGCCGAACCAAATGGGGCCTTAATATAACGTTCCAAAGTGTGTTGGTTTTAGCGTGAGCTGTGGACGCTTGGAGATTTGGCACCCAAGATATGTTTGTTTTGCCAAGACACGGCTACAAATGCTTAATATAGCGTCCTCATGTGTGTTGGTTTTAGTGTGAGCCACAGGTCCTTGGATGTTTGGCACCCAAAATGTACTTAAGTATATGACTTAGTTTAGTAAGAATTTGTTATTGGCTTGCGGCTAAAGGTATGCATTCTGGTCGTGATAGTTATGTGATATAATTTCAAAATTATGATGAGTGGAATATGTGAAATGAATCCAACGTTGAGAGATAACCATTGGTGAGTGAACCGATGATATGCCCCGGGGGAGTCAAGATGCCCAAGGCTAACGACCCTTGGGTGCCTCGGAGTGAGATGCCTATAAATAGTGAAACATGGAAGTCCAACTAGTGACCTAGTGTAAATCCGTAAGTGGCGGATAGACAAATGATCACATAAGAACCTAAAAAACATAGCATTTGAGTTCAAGTGCGGATGTGTGATTAAGGGTGAGCACGGTTCCCAAGTAGAACTGGGAACCGGAGAACTGAACCGGAGGGTCTGGTTTGGTTCCAAATTCTAGAGAGGCTGGTTCTGGTTCCCGGTTCCAATATTTTTGGAACCGGCAGTTCCCAGTTCCTATAGGAACCGAAACCGAGAACCGAGAACCGAAAACCGAAAACTGGTTTCCTAAGCCAAAAAACCCTTAAAGGATAAAAAAAAACCCTAATTATCTACCCTCCTCCCCATCCCCATCTATGTCCTCGACTCCCCTTCGCTATTTCTTCTCTCTTCCCAGCCCCATCTTTGTCTTCTTCCCATCGTCCCCAGTACTTTCCCTCCTTCTCTCTCATCTTGATGAGCAACACCCCGATGCTGCTTGCTTGTTGCTGCTCCCCTCCAACGGCAGTCGCTCCTCCAAAGGAGAAGGATCGAGAGGCCCAACCTCAAGCCCCTCACCTCCTGCATCGTCTAGCTTACCTGCCGACTATAGCTCCGTTAGGCATCGTTCCATTCATGTATTCTCCCCATTTGTGATTTGGCTTGCGGAGTCACCACGCTTGGCCTCGATTTCATGCTTCATTATTTGTCCCTCTTTCCTTAGAAGAGCTAGGGCTTGGGAGAAGGATGTTTAGTCAATACGGCTGTGTTGCTTCTCGGAGGTTTTCTTTCTTTGCATGAATTGTCCTCTTTGTTCCCATTTAAAGTTTCTTGTACATTGTAAGAAGAAACAGAAACAGAAACAAGTAATTGTTTTAGGATCTTTCCCTCCACCTCTCATTGTTGCCAATTTGATTTTTGTCACACCTTAGTGCATTCGACTCAATCGATAAGGCAATGTCTTTCACTCGCCCAAGTAACGATTTCTCTTATTCACTTCCATGGATGTTTTTTTAAACTCTAGTTTGAAGTGCTTTAGCCCATTTTTCATTTTTTGCAAGAAAGACAACCCTTTTTAATCTTAATGTTTGAAAGAAAAGACACTGTGTGTGTCACGCCTTGAAACCCGAGTACGTGACAACCCCTTACCATGGTCAATTGAAAGCGACGTCCCAAGACTCGTCGACGACCATTCATTTTAATCTTTTGCTATGCGCAAGCGGAAGACGAACCATCCCCAATCCAACAATCAATCAATCAATCAATCAAGGATAGAGGGATGAACATTTGAAACTTCAACTACTCATTTATATAATTTACTGGATTAACTAACGAAGGATCATCTTTCGAATTACAAGCTCGACAAAAGGGGCCGATCCATCCTCTAAGCCAAACCAAAAAGAAACTAGGTCAATCCAGCTATACAAAATGAACCATCGGGTTCAACACCACAATCACTCAGACCCATCAGACTAGGCTCCGTTAAGTCGATCATTGGTGGAGTGGGGGCAGGATTCTCCATTGCAACTGCGCCATTCTAAAGGCCTGAAAAAGGTTAACCACGACGAGTTAAGATAAAATCTTAGCGAATTCTTCCCCTAAGCCCTAGTTAGTACACCAACTAAACTCGGGCATCTTTCTAGAACCACCCCTCACACAATCTAACCACAACAACCAGCAATTAGCAATAAAATAACAAGCAGGGTCAACCAACAATCAAAAGCCGGCTCGCATGCAACCTTACCCATATGCCATACCCTGCACGTTATATGTCAGCACAATATAAGCAATGCACGTGGCCATCAGATGATGCTATTCACCAATCACATGCGAATCGTGTCATAAGCGATCGCATCTGGCCATTGCCACACCTTGCACATTATTAATTCATACACGCATGCCATAAATAATGATATGATCACCTCATACATAATCGAAACTGATGATGCAATGTTTCTCGTACACTTTGGTATCCACACATGTTCCATTGGGCCAAGGTACAACGGCGCTACGGCGCCCTTCCTTCGTAGAGGCGCAACCATGCCCTTTCATACTCTTCGAGGCGTGACGGCACTATGGCACCCTTCCTCCGCAGAGATGCAATTGTGTCCTTCCATGCCCTCCGAGGCCCAATGGCGCTACAGTGCCCTTCCTCCACAGAGGCGCAACCGTGCCCTTCCGTGCTCTCCCTTCAGTGATTTGGACTATTGTAGCCAATGCACACATATTTACACATACGGTTGCATTTAAAATCTTAAGTCCTTCCTCATAAAAGTGGTCCATTTCCGGTGTTCCTCGAACAAACCATTTTTCCCACCTTTCTCATAAAAGCGGTCTATTTTCAATGTCCCTCAGACAAACCATTTTCTTTCTCATAAAGGTGGTCCATTTCAAGTGTCTCTCAGACAAATCATTTTTCTTTCTCATAAAGGCGGTCCATTTTCGGTGTCCATCGGACAAAACATTTTTCTTTCTCATAAAGGCGGTCCATTTCCGGTGTCCATCGGACAAACCATTTTTCTTTTTCACAAAGACGGTCCATTTCTGGTGTCCCTCGGACAATTCATCTTTTTCCCATTTTTATGAAAATCACACAATTTATGCGAATGCTCATACAATTACACATTCGATTCACTCCATAAAATCAATACACATTAAAATTACAAAATTTAATTTTCGGATGAACAGTAATTTCAGAATTTAATAATTAAATAATTAAATTCATAAATTAAAAATAATTAAATAAATAAATTTTATTTAATTAAATGCAGAAATTAATTTAGTCAGTAAATTAATCAATTAATCACATTAATCAAGCAATTAAGGAAAAACATGATTAATTAGCACAAAACACACAATTAGGTCTAATTAAGCACAATTAAGCACAAATAAGTAAGATTAAGCTAAGATAATCTTAATCCACTATCTAACCACCTATCTTAGGGCTAATACACTTAATTAAACATATTAATCAACCCTTAGCACTAATTAATCCAACCCTAAGCAAGTTTAAGCACTAAATAGAGTTTAGGAGCTAAGCTCACCTATTAAGCGAGCTAGACACGCGGACGTAGCGGCGACGGCGAGGGCGACACTCGAGGACCTCGAACACGACCCTCCAAGGTGGTCCCGGGCCAGAAATCACAGCAGCAACCTCTGCACAAACCCCAAACTCCAAAGGACAACACTGTAGTGGAAGGAAGCTGCTGGTCGGAGCAAAAACAAGCTGGCTGGAGCTCCGGTGAGCTGGTGGCTAGAGGCTGGAGGCTGGTGGTTCCGAGGGGTAAGGGGGAGTTGTGTGTGGCTGGTGTGGGCAGTAGGTAAGCCAAAAATGGAGAGAAACGGAAGAAAAAGCGAAGCTACCCAGAATGCACTGCTATAGTGATAGACGGAGGACTACTGACTTTAGGCCGCCGTATGGGATGGCTGGCAACTTGTTTCGGCAATTAGCCAATGTAGATGGTATGGATTTCCTGTGCCGATTAGTTTGATAGGTGGCTCGGCCCGAGACTCCACCGGAAAGGCAGCGAACAACTCAAATTTCGGTGAGAGGTCCAAAGCAGAAACTGTAGAAATGCAACGAGAAGCAAGGGGAGAGAGGGGCTTTGAAATTCTGAGCTGCAAGGGGAGAGAGAGAATGAAGTGAGGGCTGGAGATAGGCCTCATTAAGGCCGTTAATGCAAGTTTCAACTCCCAAGAAAGATAACCTCATCTTATCTCTCTTCTTTTTACTTTTCTTCAAAATATCCAAGGGCATTTTGGTCATTTCCACCTTGCACATTTCCCAAACTGCCCTTGAGCTGAAAATGAAATGCGGACCTAGGAAACAGGCTAGGAAATGGGTAGAAACGAGCTTGGGAATTTGTTGGACTCGAATTGGCTCGAGTTTTGATAACGGGCTAAGAAGGGTGAGATGTCGGTTGGGTCCAACGGGCTCGCTTGTTTGTCTCGGTCTTCCACGGTGACTATCCTACCTTGGGCGTGTGGCCCACACTATTCTTGCTCAGCTCACGTCCTCGTAGGCTCGTTTTCTCGATCCGAAAATCCCTTTCCCAAAAACTTGGCTCAACCGACACTGTCAACTGTTAAGGAAGCATCGTCCAAAAGTCCATCCCAGACATTCTCAAAAATTCAAAGTCCAATATTGGATTCTCATGCCTTGTTAATTTTGGCCAGATGTCATTTTGGTATAATTCAGACTGATAGGCGGCTTCGAGGATTCACGCATAATCGATTCGTGTCAAACCACGTTCAAGACTTCTCAACACATGGACGTCCTTGACAACATGAAATTGTGAAGGATAGATTCTTATTTCAAAGTACACGATTATCAAGGATTGCCATAGGGCCATTCGCGGGTTCGATAACAGTAGACGGAATCACCTGTCGTCCCATTACTTCTGTCCACGAATCGACTTATATTCATCTCTGAAATCGGCCTGCATGACTATAGGATCATCCTTACGCAAGTCTCACAATCGAGTCATTTTCCCAGGTCAAGTTCTTTAGTCGCACAAGTTCTGTCCTCAGTAGCCTTTCCCTTCAAGGTCAGTATCTCGGAAATGATTGGGTCCGAGTGAAATCAACCAACAATGCATTGACGAAATTCATGTTCACTCATCTCTAAAAGGGCTCGAATTTCAGAACATCATAGTGTGTGTATGTGTGGCTATCCTATAATTGGACATGATGTAACCAATTCCCTATTAACACTCCTGCGTCTGTGGGTTTTGAGGAAGGGGCACACTCGAAATTATTTTGTGAGAATCAGGTCATTATTGATGAACAATCATTGAATGTTCTATGTTTTGCAATCTATTGTCAGTTTTGTTGAAAGTGACCAACTAGATCTCCCTAATGAGGAGGTATGGACCCTAGGAGTGCCAAAACTTGGCACAGAGGGACACTTAAGTGCCAAAACTTACAAATTGTACACTTAAATACCAAAATCAGAGCAAAAAGGATCAATTAAGTGCTAACGGCGAGAAAATCTGGCCAAATTGCCACGTGTCCATTTTCTAGCGACTTCATTTGTTGGCGGAGCATTTTTTTCAAAAAAAAAAAATCCACGTGGCAATTTTAATAAAAAAAAATTGCCCACGTCAGATTTTAAAAAAATTAAAATCGATTTTATTAAAAAAAATAGAGAGAAAAAGGGGTTTGGTGAAGGTTGCACAGCCCTCACTACCACTGCCGTCGCTGCCCCACCCTCGTTGGGAAGGGCTGGCGACGGTGGGGAGGGTCAACCGGGGTTGCCGAGCCCCGGCCAGTGGCTGGCGACCCCGGCTGGCCTGTGGCGAGAGCCCACAGGCCCTCCCCTAGATCCGGCGAGGGTTGCTGGCCCTCGCCTCACCAGGCCAAAGGCCGCCAAGACTGCATCGGATCTGGGGCGGTCTGGGCGGCTGGCGGCCCTTGGCCCTCGCTGCAAGTCAGCTGGGGTCGCCGGCCACTAGCCGGGGCTCGGCAACGCTAGCCGACCCTCCCCACCGTTGCCAGTCCTTCCCGACGAGGGTGGGGCAGCGGTGGCGAGGGCTGTGTAACCCTCACCGATCCCCTTCTTCTTCTTCTTCTTCTTCTTTTTTAAATAAAATTGATTTTATAATTATTTAATATTATTTAATTAATTAATTTTTATAAATCCATGTCTGCCAAAACAACGTCGTTTTGGCTGATTTTTCATTGACTTAGTGTTTCCGGCAAGCCACGTAGGCAAGAAAATTAATAAAAAATTACCACGTAGGTTCTAGTAGGGTTCCAACAACTTGACACTAAAGTGATCTATTTATTTTGAAAAGTGGCACTTAAGTGTACCATTTGTAACTTTTGGCACTTAAGTATCTCTCTGTGCCAAGTTTTGGCATTCTCGCTATACTTATGCCCCCTAAGGAGGTAGCTATTTATTTTTGCAAGGAAGGGTATTACTCTCTAGTTATGTTGGAGAAAACTTTACATCAACTTCAACATTTGACTTTTGAAGTAGAATTTGAGGGGTGAACAAGTTCACTAAATTGTTGAGGTATTTATTAGTACATTTGTTTGATGATATATGTAGTGAGTGAAGCTTGTGCAACATTTTCCAATCATTGTAAATAATCTGACTTTTAAAATTTCCTTTAGTTAGCTGATAGCTCATATCTAATCTTTTGCTTGTCCCAAACTTTTTTTCCCCCACATGCGTGCAAAGGCACAAGCTGATTAAGCTCTTATGCTGTTATATGTGTAGGGACCAACATCCTCTAAGAATGACAGGTTTTCTTTGAATTCTGGGAACTTCCTAGTTCTTGGTTCTGAAGAAAATAGTGTGGGCTCACAAGTTAATATGTCCTGATATTTTTGTATGTTATTGAATCCCAAATAGATGGACAACACGGCTACTATAACAGTGGTGTGGGATGATCATGTGCTTAATTTGATTGAATACACTGTTGTCTTCTTACTATTTGTTGCTATTGCTTGCATGTTTCAATGACAATTCTTTTGTCTTTATGAATCGAATGATTATCCATCATTATTCTTGTCGATTTACTATATAAAGAATGTATAGATTTTATTTCACATCAACCCTGTTGTCAGCTTCTTCTAATGAATCACTCTAATTGAAATTATAGATATTCTTGCTTGATTCCATAGAATATCTGATTATATTATAGGCAATTCATTTGATTGATGACCTGACTACATTTTTGTAGAGCTTGCTCCTCAAGGTTTAGAGTTATCTTTTGATATGGTGGTTTTGCTGAAAGATGGTACCTTTTCTTTGTGCAGTTGTTACTTATGTTTTGAGATAAATTGCATCTTAGATCTTGTTCACAGGTAGTTGAAGGACAAATCTGCTTATTTTGCTCGTGTTGTAGGTGGGAGAAGAGACAATGCTCCTTGTGGTGAAGACGGTGGACTTGGTGTGGGCAAGTGGTGTGGGGATCATCCTCCTCACCAAAATGCTGGGGTTATGACACTAAGAGTGCCATTACTATCGTACAGTGCTCACTTTAGTACCAAATTTTTTTTTCACTTATTTGAGTACCAAATCGGAATGAAATTGTTCACTAGAGTGCCACTCCGTCGAAAAAGCTGACATGGCCACTGGAAAATAATATTTTAATATTTTAATTATTTTTTTATTATTTTATTATTTTTTGCTTTTTTTTAAGGGCCGGTGAGGGCCACTATTGACCCTCGCTGTTGGCCGTCACGGCCTCCCCACGGCTGCCGAGGGCCATTGCGGCCTTGCCTAGGGCCAAATCTAGGCAAAGGCTGCCTGGCCTTTGCCATCACCACCGTGGGTGAGGCTGTCGACAATCTCGCCGGCCTCACCTAAGGCCTTCAACGACCTCACCGGCCTCACCCAAGGCCTTCGTGGCCGATGATGAGGGGGCCCTCGCCCAATTTGGGCGAGAGTTCAGTGGCCGGCAAGGGTCAATGGTGGCCCTCGTCGGCCCTTAAAAAAAAAAGCAAAAAAATAAAAAAATAAAAAAAATAATTAAAATATTATTTTCCAGTTGCCACATCAACATTCCGGCTGCCATGTCAGCTTTTCCGGCGAAGTGGCACTTAAGTGAATGATTTCACTCCGATTTGGCACTCAAGTGAGTGAAAAAAAAGTTTTGGCACCAAAATGAGCGCTGTATGAAAGTTATGGCATTCCTAGTGTACTTATCCCCCAAAATGCTAGCATCCTCCCTCAATAATTTAGTGCTTGGCATGGTACTCTAGTTAAATTTTCAACTAATGAGGTATTTATTGGTACATTTGTTTGACCTTTCCAACATTGGTCTTGAATGCCTGTGTGTAGTTTTAGCTACAAAAACAATTTTTGCTAATGTAAATGAGTTTTTCTTTCAGGGTTTGAGAGGTCTTTATGATGGCTTCTTATCTGTCGTATTGGGTCAAGCATATCATGGGTCTACATTTTTTTCTGTAAGTGCTAGTCTTGCTATCTCTGATATATTTGACCATTTAGTACTTGTTTTCTGTCCTCCCCCTCCATCTCTTCTTTCGAACTTTCTATTGCTTGATTTATTGTCTTAGGAATTTCTATGTATTCATTTGACATTTTATATGTAAGGGAAGCTGCATCTTTCAATTTATTTTAGGGAATCCTATGATAAGTGAAAGAAAGGCTTTAACAAATGCAAAGCTTGGAAATGAGGTAATTTTATTTAAAGTTTACTGCCCAAAAAGAGAATTCTATGGATATTGGTACTTGAGTAGCAGTTTACTCATTGCCATTGTTGGGCCTGCTACCAATGTTAATTTCAGAGGTATTTCCTCAATGTATATTGATCTAAGAATAGTTGATTGGTCCTAAACAACTTTGTTTCCACATGCTAAAGGCATGTTTTTGGAACATCCTCCAAAGCTATTCTTTCAAAAAACAGCGAAAAACTACCTCAAAAAGAACTTGTAATAACCTGGAACCTGTAATAGGGTAGGTTCTAGGTTCCAAAAAATGAGGAACCTGTACCCGAAGGTAAGTTCCAAGTTCCAGGTGAAACTTGTAAGGAACCGGGAATCACTCACCCCTATGTGTGATCTTGCGCTTGAAAGGCATGCTTGAATCCTCGTTTTTTGTCTTGATAATATGCAATTGCGATTTGATTGTGTTAAGATGATATTCATGTGCATTGTCTTGCTTGTTTTGGATTGAACTCATGACTGGGTGGTAGGCAAATCGCATAGTCTAGAGTTTAGTTATTTCTCTTATAGGGTGTTGCTTATTCCATTATATCTTTTAGATCTTAAGCATGGATATTTCTCTCATTGCATGTTATGGGACGCCAATCTACATAGAGGGCGTGTTGAGGATGTGAACTACCCTGATTCCACATTGACTTTTACTTGTTACAAAACCATTTTATGGATAGACATTGGGAATCCATAATGGATCCCCATTCATTTTGTTTCATAGTTCCTCAACTTTGAAGGCAAACCCTTTGGACCACTTCGCTTTGGGGACAATGGCAAAGATAGCGAGTAGGTAGATGGGGTGCAGTGGATGGAAATTTTTTGGACAGAATGGGATCATCGAGTAGCGGAGAATATGCACTTTTTGGCCCCTCCCAGGCATGATAATATTCTTTTGATGTAAGAATGGAAAATATATGAATAGTGGTGTGAATGTAAAGAATCATCTATGTGAATATGAAAATGAAATAAAATGGAATATTATATGTTGCATGCGCTTTAAGTTGTCTTCCACTTGCATAAATAAAACAACGAAATTAAAGAGCACATGTAGCAAATGATATTCTGGGGCATCATACCTCTACCCTTCTTCAATCCCTAAAGGCCCTATTTATAGGCTAGAGGGTCTAGTCGTTGGAGAGTTAGACTGTTGGTCCTTGGCATGCTGACCGACCTTGGCATGGCCAAATCAATTTCACCTTAGTGTCCCCTCCGTAGTAGGTTTGTTTACTCTACCCCTCAATCTGGCGGCATTGAAGATGCCTGCTTTGCTATCCCATCCATCGTTGGCCTATCCTTCTCTCTCTACCGTAGGGCTTCCTCTGCATGTCGTCGACCTTTGTACAAGTGGTGTGCAGTGTGAGGAAGAAGAAGGAAGGGGAAGGAGACAAAGGGGCCAGACCTAGGGAGTGAGTTGGCTAAGACTAGGCTTAGCCTCGTATGTGGGGAAAAAGGAGAAAAGGAAAGGGAAGAAGAAGAGGGCCTGGCCGTGAGGGGGTAAGCTGGGTGAGACCAAGCCTAGGCTCGTGCGTAGGGAAGGGGAAAAGGGGCAAGGTGAGGCCCAACGCCAAGCCATTTCTCTTTTTTTTTTCTTAAAAAATCATTTTTAAATTTTTTTAAATTTATCCGAAATGAAGTAAAATAAGGAAAATAAAATAAAAAATTAAAATCTAGTTGATGTAAATGATATTAATACCTAGGTGATGTGAATTTTTTTTTTATAGCCGAATTAGTCCCTAATTTTCTTAAAATTTAGACCTAAATATTTAACAAATATTTATATGTCAACAGCTACTCCTCTTTAAAGGTGAGCTCACAGAGGTTACCTTCAAAGGTGAATCGACACTTAAATTTTTTCCATGCATATACAATGGGAGCTATCTTGTTCGGGACCATGTGTCATATGCAAGAGGGTAATACGGGGAAAAGTGTTAGAAAAGATCTAAACTTATTGCATTGATGCCAATTTAGTCATAAATCTTTTAATAGTGCTAATTAAGTTTTAAACCTTTTAAGTTAGTGTTAAAACTTTTAACGGTGCTAATTCAATTTTAAACCTTTGAACTAATGCATGTTGACACCTAAAGGTTGGTGATTCATTTAACTGTTTACTAGTTGCACTGAAGATTAGGTATTAGTCTAAAGAAAAAAAATTGAAATTTTATCTTAAAAGAATTTCGAATTTAAAAAAAAGGGGGAAAGAAAGAGGCCAGGCCAGGGCTGGGCCGGCCTGGCCCCACACATTTTTTTTCTTCTCCCGCATGGGCTTGGCCTGTTTCTCTTTCTTTCTTCTTTCTCGGCCTGGCCCGCTTTTCTTCCCTTCTTCTCCCTCACCAGAACGATCTTATACAAGGGAAGAAGAAAAGCACAGGCCAGTTGCAAGCGATCAGGGGAGCAGCTCCGGCGCGATCTCCAAGTCGAGAGGATAAGACGGTCAGCAGGCTGGCGAGGCAGGAGTCAGGCACGCCTGCTGGGGGTGATAAAAGAGAATTGGAGAAGGAGATCGATAAAAGAGGGGGGGGGGGGGTGGAAGGACTGAAAAAATCGTAGAGAAAGAAAAAGACCGAGAGAGCCGAGAGGGCTCGAGAGAGAGGAGAAGGTGAGATTAGAGAGTGAAACCGGGAGTAGAGGTTGAGCAAGTAGCTTGGCCGCACCCGAGACCCTATTTCTGACGTCCCTTCTTTCCGCAAGCAAATCTTCGGGTGTCCTGGGCGTGCTCGAAGAAGAAGAAAGAAACGCAAGAGGGGGCTGAATAGGAGCAGAAACGGAGGGCGAGAGAGAGGTTCTTCAGGAAAAATCCGGAGAAGGTTAGCAGGAGTTGAAGGAAGTGTCGCTCAGGAGAGAGCGGCGAGGATTTTTGGGGGTCTTGGCTTCGGCGAGAGAGCGGGAGAGAGTCCGATCGAGGCAGTGACTGAGGAAGAGCAAGATAGCTTCAGCCAATGCCTCGGCCGTGTGCGAGCTCCGTCCGACGGCTTCTCAGCTGGTGTCCTCAAGCTGAACCAGGTAGCCTCCCCCGAGCATCCCTGTTCGTTGTTGACGAAGTCGCGGGCTGAAGCTCGCACCGATCAGTTCGTGTGAGCCCCAGCCTCTATCGTCCCTCCATAAAATGTTTCTCAGCGTCCTGGAATGCTTAGTTAGAAGCTTAGGCCCAAGTCGATTCTCGTTCGAGTCAGAAATCGTTCGTTTTGACGATGCATACAACCTGTTTGTTAAAATGCCTGAATGAAGTCCAGAAACCTTCATCGCCGAATCGTACTCGGTAACCTAGTTTCATGGGTGCTTCCTCGAATATACTGTGAATCTGCCTTTACGTTCGTGATTTTCTTAGTGTTATGACGATTTTCGTGAGATGTCCACGTATAGTCGAGTCGGAGGGGGGTATATTCGGTTTCGGCAATGGAGAGCATCAAGAGAATCCAGAAGTCATGGCTGACGGTTAACACCGGCTGGAGTGGACGACTGGTGGGGGGTGGTCATCGGCCGGAGTGTTGGCTGCGTCGAGGGTCCTTAGTTTGATGAAAAGAAGAAGAAGTTGCAGGCTTCGGGCGGGCATTTGCAGCGTCGGGGGAAGAAGCTGCATGAAGAAACACGTGAAGAAGAAAAAGAGAAACAGAAAAAGAATTTAAAAAAATAGGAAAAATTAAAAGAAACAAAAATAAAATAAATATAAAAACCAGAAAAGGCTAAAAAACATTAAAAAAATAAGGAGATGGGCTTCACCACGGGCCCGCTTCAGTTGGGCTGAACTTGTCATGGCCCAAGTTTTTTTTAGCTGGGCTAGGAAAATAGAAATCAAGTTGGGTTTTTTTTTTTAGAAAAAAAAAGAATTGTTCATGGGCCATCCTCGTGAAATTAGGGCCGGCCCATTTCCTTTAGCCCAACCCGGACCAGCAGGGTCCGAATCGGTTCAGCAGGGCCGGGTTTCCTGACCAGGTCTGAATTATCCTTTTTTATATATTAAAAAAATCATAAAAAATCCAAAAATTCAGAAAATAAAAAATATTTAAAATATTTAAAATATTTTAAAAGCATAAAAAATTTAAGATTTCAGAAATTTCATGGAAAAATCAGAAACCTGAAAATTTGTAAAAAAATTTCGAAAAAAAAATGTTTTTTTTTAAAATCGAAAAATATTAAAATATTAGAAATTCCAATTTTTTTTTTTCAAAAATCCCAAAGATTCCAAATTTGTTTTAGAGTTCCCTAAAAAGCTTTAAAATAATTCTTAGACAATTGGAAAAATCATCCACTTAAAATTGTGCTTAAAATTGAATAAGCCTTCACGATTTTCCCTTAGGGTTTTAATTATCCTCAGATTTAATTGCCCCTGATTGCATGATTATGATGTGATGATTATGGTTTCCCCTTAATTTAATTAGGATTGCCATTTATTTTTCTCTTAATGAGAGGCGTTTATCTTCTCTTGTAATTTATTTAATGTTTTCTTTAATTGCTAATTATTATTTTGATGATTTGCGCACCCGCTTAATTACCTCACACATTAGTGGTTAAGTCTAAAATCAATCTAAACTGCTTAATAAATTTTTGAAATGAACAAGATTAGGTATCGAAGGGGCACTAATTGGTTAATTAGTGTAATCAAGTCTCTGATCCTAAATTCTCTAGTTGTGTAGAAAGTGAGATACACTCTCATGCTTTACTTGGTTTCTAGCTGACTCCAATAGGTTAGTGGCGATTCATCATTAGAAGATTTTCATAAGCACCCAATGTCATGCGGAGTATGGGCTTAAGAGAACCCACGTCTAATTAAAAGTCCTCGACTCACCTTCTAAACAATACTCCTAAACCTATATTTTGATATTTCTTTTCCCCTCAGGACGAGAAAAAATAGATTGCGACAATGCCAATTTAGCCCTTTCAGCTAATTTTAGTTAAATACTGAATTGGCACCAAGTCGAAATATTTAGGACTAAATTGGCACTAGTTTAAAAATTTTAGGACTAAATTGGCACAATTAAAAGGTTTAAGACTAAATTGGCACTAATTAAAAGGTTTAAGACAAAATTGACATCAACGTAATAGGTTTAGGATTTTTCTGACACTTTTGCCGGGTAATATGGCATATACATACTAAGGTAGATAAGAAGATACCTATAGTTACTTACTAGGAATGAATAAATAAATAATTCAAAAAAAATATGAAAATATTATAAAAAAATTATCCATGTCAACATTAGCCTTACAACGTAAGACGGCCGGTCTTATAATATTTAAATAATAAACTATGCATTCATCTAACAGATTAAGTTTTAAGAATAATAGGTAGTGGTCCCATAAAATTTTACGTGATATTAGAATTTGAGGTCTCATTTGCCTTCTCAATTAAAATTTCCACGTTTAGTACTAGGGAAAAGACCAAATAGAGTGTGAGGGGGAGTCTATAATATTTAAAAAATAAACCACATTTTTATATAGCTTAAGTTTTGGGGTAAGTACACTAGGAGTGCCATAATTTTCGTATGACACTCACTTTGGTGTCAAAATTTTTTTTTCGCTCACTGGAATGCCACAAGTTTTAGAAAACGTTCACTTGAGTGCCAATTCTGACATGGCCACCGGAAAAGCTGACATGGCGCCGGTGAACAATATTTTAATATATTTTAATATATTTATTAATTTTTTTGATTTTTTTTTGTTTTTTTTAAAGGCTGGTGAGGGTCACCGTGGCCCTCGCCGACCCTAACAAAAAAAAAACAAAAAAAGCAAAAAAAAAATTGAAATTTTTTTAAAAAGAGTAGAAACGGCGTCATTTTGCCTGAAAAGTCCAAGTCGGCATCGAAATTTATTAAAAAGAAAAAGAAAAATCATTAAAAAATTCTACGTATGCATTTTGGCACTTAACTGAATGATTTTTGGCCGGAAGTGGCACTTAACTGAACAATTTCACTCCGATGTGACACTCAAGTGAGCGAAAAAAAAGTTTTGGGACCAAAGTGAGCGCCGTACAAAAGTTATGGCACTCCTAGTGTCCTAACCTCCTTAAGTTTTTAAAACAATCGGCAGTGACCTCACAAAATCTCACAGCTGACGTCCAAATAAGTGTTTTCCGTTCAAAATTAGCTGGATTGACTCAATTAGAAAACATGAAAATATCTATAATTCAATTAGTATAATTAAAATGTTTAGAACTAAATATTTTAAGACTTTTTCGACAACTTTCCGAGGTGTGAATGGCACAAAAAATAAATTTTAAGAGATGAAATTGTATAGCGAAAACAACTGAGAGGTACAGGCTTGCATTGCTTTGGAAAGGGAAAGAGAATTGTTTCACACTATGATTTTTTGGTTTGTATCATTTAACGAGTTGAAAATAACTTGAGAGACAAGACCATAGTAAGAATATGAGGTTTGCAAATGAGTTGGTCCCCCCCCCCCCGGTCTTTAGAATCATTTGAAACCAAAACCTAGGACCACAAGCATACGGTCACTCTTCAATGTCAGGAGGTCCCAAAGCTCATTTGGTCTGTATTGTTTCACAAGTTAAATATCTCGAGAGACGACACCATATCATGAATATGGCGCTGCAATGGCATTGTCTCTGTCACTTACTTAAAATCGTTTAATACTAAAACCTAGGACCACCGACGTGCCGTTGCACTTGAATGCGTGGAAGTCCCTAAGCTCTTTTTCTGGGTTTACCATCCCCATCACATAACCGAAAGTAGTATCTGTCCATCTCAAGAGCTCTCTCGTGATCCACTGATGATTAAGAGAAGAAGATTTGCCCAGACGATAAGTAAAAACAACCAAAGACGTGGGCGGGTTCCCTCTTTATGAATTTCCACATCTTGTTTCTTTTCTAATTCAAGTGTACTAAAACAAGGATCGGCGCATAATGGTTGAAGTGAAACAACCCAATTGTTTTAGATGGTGATGCGATATCGAATCTGGAAAGTTTTGCCTACAATGCAATGAACTTGGATCGGGTCCTTCTGCCGACACAACTATCTTCCGATGCTGTGCTGAAAATAAAGCATTTTTACCATGATCATCCTGGAGTAATGCGACTCTTAGCTCATCAAGTTTCGATTGAAACATCACCTCTGCGAAAATAAGAGGAGGGGAAAGATAATTTGCAGGTCCACGTCCAAATCTAGCCTTCTAAAACGGAAGTGAAATGGTACCAGAAGCATTCGAAATTGGCACTTCTAAAACGTGAGAGGGGTAGTGCACTGTCACTACCGTCCCCAGACTAACCGGCAGTGCAACAAGCACCACAGACGTGGCTTTACAAGCCGACTAAGCAGTACTCACGTTGATGGAGGTTCTGGATAAGGGATAAACTAGTGCTGCATTGAGGGGGTGGTTAAATTGTTTAAATGAAATTGCAACTTTGAGTTGAGTCAAAATATTTTAATACTGAAGCTCCACTCAACTCATTTCTCCATTGCTTGATACTCAACTTGAGCTCCCTTGGTCAAGTATGATTTCTCAAATTGAAACTCAACTTGATTTAGTTTAACATACTGTCAAGCACAAGCTTAGTTTCACATGTTAAAGCTGATTTTCAGTCTATGCTCGAGTTAAGCATGAACTGGATCTCCAATCGTGAAAATATGATAAAAATAAATAATAATATTATGTGCTTCTTCATCTTATCTAAAGATGTATAACTATCCCAAAATTGATAGAAGCTCAACCACATGATTATTCCGAGTTGAGTATCTCCAAACTCAAGCTTGACCGGTTAAATTCTCGAAATACTTGAACTTGAGAATGATCTAGGTGAGTACGAGTGTCCTATTGGTCAAGCTTAGATAGCTCACCAGTAGCTTTACTTGCTTATACTCCATTTGCAGCTATCCAAACGAAAAATTCTTCTGTAACGAACTTCTATTTTCTTCTCTCTTTGGCATCATTTTGATAGATTAATTTTGAGTTTTACCAGCAAATGCGTACTGGCATAGAATTTTGTTTTAGTCAGTATAGACTTGTATTTTGCATCACTAGAGATGGTAGAAGTTCCGGGTTATGGTCATACTGGAATTGCAAGGTGCTGAACCAAACTACGATGTTTCTGACTTTGTCAATTCTCAGGCTGCAAGCTTGTGGGTGGCAGTGATATAGGAGGAATGAAAGAGATACGGAAGATGTAGACTTCTGCGCAAAACATGGTATTACCGCAGACGTTGAGGTTATCCAGATGTACCACATCAATACAGCTATGGAAATGCTTTGCAAAATCTGATGTGAGGTATGGTTTTGTGATTGATGTGGTTCTGAATATTTCATTTGCCACTTTCTAAGACTTTTTAATCCAATAAAAAGGAACTTGCCAGTGCAAAGAACTTGGACACATTGGTTGGTGATGGTCTTTTGCGCAATTCGAGTTTCTTTGCTTGATTAAATGTACTAGTTCTGCTTTCTCATGCGATTACTTCCTCTTGTTCAGTCATTTTTTATATTCGCGGGTTTTAGGAAGAGTTGCATTAGTTGGTCAGGGACTTCCCTTTGGTCGGCCATCTTGCTAGCAACTTGTTTGAAGAATGTCTAACTTGATGTTCACTTTTGTCGAAGAGCATACCTGAGGCTGAGGGCAAATCCTCGGCTGATCTACTTAAAGACAGCCATCACCAGCCTCCTCACCTAGAGCCAGTGACCTCTACCGACCATCGACAAGGCCTGACGATGACCGGATGAGGGAAAAAGTGAAAAAGAAAAAGGTAAAGAAGAAAAAAAGGAGAAAAGGAAAGAAAGTCAAAAAGTAAAGAAGTAAAGAAGAAAAAGAGAAAAATAAAGGAAAAATAACAAAAAAATTCAAAAAAATATGAAAATATTATAAAAAATTATCCATACCAACGTTAGCCATATCACATAGTATGGCCCGCATCCAAATAAGCACTTTCTAGTCAAAATTAGCTAAATTGACTCAATTGAAAAATATGAAAAAGTTTACAATTCAATTGGTATAATTAAAATGTTTAGGATTGAATAGTTTAGCACTTTTTCAATGACTTTTTCAAATTTGAATGGCACAAAAAATAAATTGTTCATCAAAAACAATTGAGAGGGACGAGTTTGCACTAATATGTCACTGCTTTCAAAAGGGAAAGAATTGTTTCACACTTGGATTTTTTGGTTTGTATTGTTTAACACGTTAAACAACTCGAGAGACGAGACCATAGTAAGAATATGGGGGCTGCAAACAAATTGGTCGCCATCACGTACTTAGAATCGTTTGAAACGAAAACCTAGGACCACAAACATACGGCCGCTCTTCAATGTGTGGAAGTCCCTAAAGCTCATTTGGTCTGTGTCATTTCACAAGTTAAATATCTCGAGAGACGATACCATAGGAAGATGAAGCTGTAAAGGCATTGTCCCCGTCACTTAGAATCGTTTAAAACCAAAATCTAGGACCACCGACTTGCCGTTGCGCTTGAATGTGTGGAAGTCCCTAAGCTCTTTTTCGGGGTTTACCATCCCCATCACATAACTGACAGTAGTATCTGTCCATCTCACGGAGATCTCTCGTGATTCACTGATGATTAAGAGAAGAAGATTCGCCCAGACGATAAAGTGAAAACAACCAAAGACGTGGGCGGGTTCCCTCTATGAATTTCCACATCTTGTTTCTTTTCTAATTCGAGTGTACTAAAACAAGGATTGGCGCATAATGGTTGAAGTGAAACAACCCAATTGTTTTAGATGGTGATGCAATATCGAATCTGGAAAGTTTTGCCTACAATGCAATGAACTCAGACTGGGTCCTTCTGCCGACACAACTACCTTCCGATGCTATGCTGAAAATAAAGCATTTTTGCCATGATCATCCCGGAGTAATGCGACTCTTAGTTCGTCAAGTTTCGATTGAAACATCACCTCTGCGAAAATAAGAGGAGGGGAAAGATAATTTGCAGGTCCACGTCCAAATCTAGCCTTCTAAAACGGAAGTGAAATGGTACCAGAAGCATTCGAAATTGGCACTTCTAAAACGTGAGAGGGGTAGTGCACTGTCACTACCGTCCCCAGACTAACCGGCAGTGCAACAAGCACCACAGACGTGGCTTTACAAGCCGACTAAGCAGTGATCACGTTGATGGAGGTTCTGGATAAGGGATAAACTAGTGTTGCATTGAGGGGGTGATTAAATTGTTTAAATGAAATTGCGACTTTGAGTTGAGTCAAAATATTTTAATACGGAAGCTCGACTCAACTTGGTTCTCCATTGCTTGATACTCAACTTGAGCTCCCTTGGTCAAGTATGATTTCTCAAATTGAAACTCAACTTGATTTAGCTTAACATACTCTCAAGCACAAGCTCAACATGTTAAAGCTGACTTTCAGTGTATGCTTGAGTTAAGCATGAACTGGATCTCCAATCCTGAGAATATGATAAAAACAAATAATAATATTATGTGCTGCTTTGAAGCTGATTTTCAATTTGTGCTCGAGTTAAGCATTAACTGGATCTCCAATGATGATAATATGATAAAAACAAATAATAATATTCTGTGCTTTTTTATCATACCTAAAGATGTATAACTATTCCAAAATATATAGAAGTTGAACCACTTGATTATTCCGAGTGGAGTATCTCTAAACTCAAGCTTGATTGGTTATATACTCTAGCTACTCAAACTCGAGAATGATCTAGCTGAGTAAAAGTGTTGTTTTGGTCAAGCTTGAATAGCTCACGAGTAGCTGTACTTACTTATACCCTACTCGCTGCTATTCAAACGAAAAATTCTTCTGGAACTAACTTTTATTTTCTTTCCTCTTTGGCATCCTTTTGATAGATTAATTTTGAGTTTTACCAGCAAATGCATAAGAGCTGAAAATGTGCTATATAATTTATTTATTTTAATCAGTATGGAGTTGTATATTGCACTACTGGAGATGGTAGAAGTTCCAGTTTGTGGTCATACTGGAGTTGCGAGGTGCTGAACCAACTACAATGATTCCGACTTTGTCAATTCTCAGGCCGCAAGCTTGCGGGTGGCAGTGATATTGGAGGAATAAAAGAGACACAGGAGATGGTAGACTTCTGCATGAAACATGGTATTACAGCAGACATGGAGGTAATCTAGATGTTACACATCAATAAAGCTGTGGAAATGCTTTGCAAAATCTGATGTGAGATATGGTTTTGTGATAGATGTGGCCAGCTTTGAACGAAAGGAGGAGAACTTCGTATTTTGGTAATTCTCTAGGAGTCATGTTTAAACTTGTCCATCAAGGTTTTTGGCTCGCAATAAAGCTAGGGTCTTGATTGGGCAACTAGTAGTCCTATCTATCTACCTCTCCAGACACAATATCTTGAGTACCAATAATGGTGGCCACATCTGCTGGCATGTGATGTTTGGACATTGAATCGAGTCCTTGTGAAAGGGCAGGGCCAGGTGCTCTTATTTTACGACGGTAGGGACCATTGCTTCCATTACTGATCGGAAAGACACCAAATTCTCCTTTAGGTGCTTCAATTGTAGTATAGGTAGAAGGAGCTGGTACGGAAAAACCTTCTAGTCACGATAGATATATCGTGATACGTTCTGAATGTTTGGTTGCAACCTGAAAATAAACTAAATATTATAATCATTGTTTGATCTGAAAAAATGATTTGATTTTCCTAAGTAGATATACATTATTCGAGCATTAATAATTTGTGCATGGGCAACTAGGGAGCCTGGTAGCGACATCGTGTTAGTCACCATGTTTTTATATACATCTTAGGTTGAGATTTCGGCTAGTATATGTGGGAATTTTCACAGAATGTAAAGGCTTTTTGACAAAGTATAGCTTTTTTCTAGGTTGGTGTGGACTTTTAACTAATTTGTACGCTCTAATTGGTTACTGATCCTTTCGCGTTTGAAAATGGGATTCCTAGAACGGGAGATTATTGCTATCATCTCTATCTTCATCCAGGGGGACTTGGGTGTTCAAATAGCAAGCAAGAAAGCACCACGCACGTTTTTCTCGAAACACACAATACACAAGGAAATTCATTATCATTAGAATGAATGAATCCGAGCATATGGGAACAGTCAGCGCATCAGTTGGCCTCCGCTTCTATTTAAAGGCGTCCTAAGTGCATGTTCACTTCACTATGCAAACTCTCCCTTTTCCTTCTTCATAGCAAAACCCTGGTGGTCGAAAACGTCCACAGGCACGGATATATATACAGCAATAGCCATTGACAAACGCTCCAACTGCCGCCGCCACAATGAACTCCACCACCCAAGCCAACATTAATGCCCTACTTCTCTTGGCATTCGTCGCTTTATGTAGTATCGTGAAACAGCAGCTTTGTCGCAAAACCATCAGAAACCAACATAATCCCCTCCCACTCCCTCCAGGCCCTGCCCCGTGGCTGGTGGTCGGTTGTGCCCCAGGCATGCTTCGCAACAAGCCCGTGTTCCGGTGGATCCATCGCCTGATGGAGGAGATGAACACCGAGATAGCGTGCATCCGTCTAGGGAGTACACACGTCATTCCCATCACTTGTCCAACAATCGCCCAAGAATTCCTCAGGAAACAGGACTCAGTGTTCGCCTCAAGGCCAGTTACAATGGCGTCTGGCACATTCAGCAATGGCTACTTGACGGCTGTCCTCTCGCCCTACGGGGAGCAATGGAAGAAGATGAGGCGGGTCTTGGTGTCGGAGGTAATATGCCCGGCACGGCACAAGTGGCTCCACGACAAGAGAGAGGGGGAAGCCGATAACCTAGTGAAGTATGTCTTTAACCTATGCAAAACATCAGGTCATCAAGTAAACTTGAGAACCATTACCAGGCACTATACTGGGAATGTGACAAGAAGGCTGATGTTCGACAAGAGATACTTTGGCAAGGGAAGGGAAGATGGAGGACCAACCATTGATGAAGAACAACATGTCGACGCAATCTTTAATGCGCTGTACTATCTCTATGCATTTTGTGTTTCTGATTACTTTCCGTTCTTGGTAGGGTTTGACCTAGAAGGGTATGAGAAGGAAGTAAAAGAGAGTGCAAGGATTCTTAGGAGGTTGCATGAACCCATAATAAGCGAGAGGATCAAACGATGGAGGGACAATTTAAGTTCAGAGTGTGAGGAAAAAGAGCCTCAAGACTTATTAGATGTTCTAATTATGCTAAAAGACTCACAAGGGAAGCCATTGCTGACGCCACAAGAAGTTCGAGCACAGACCATGGTAAAATTATATCCTTCTTCCTAGAGTGTTTGATCGAATATCAACTTTAAAAACCCGATTGGTGTCTCCATGTTTTTACACCAATGACACAAAGTGGGATCACTTCATAGACTCGATTGCTTCGGTAATTATTGGATATTGTAAAAACATATAGTGACATTTTTGGAATCAATAGTATATTGATAATTCTAGTAGGGCTTTACTAGCATAACAGTTCTTGAGTTACTATTATTCTAACTCCATGTTGTCAGCCACAAATTATTTAATTATTTTTTTCGTGGTCCAAAATAAGTTATTATTCTCACAGTAAATTAAAGACCGTCATCTAAGCATTTCTCATTTTAGTATATTTGCCCATTCATTTACAGCATATTGGTCTAAATAGTTTAATTTTAGCATAAAGATGCATGACCTAATATGCAGGAGATTATGATGGCTGCGGTAGATAATCCATCAAACACTGTTGAATGGGCAATGGCGGAGATGATAAATCGGCCCGAACTCCTTAACAAAGCCATAGAAGAACTAGATAAAGTTGTGGGTAAGGAGAGGTTAGTCCAAGAATCCGATATCCCCCAGCTCAATTACATCAAAGCATGCGCTCGGGAAACCTTTAGGCTTCACCCGGTCGCGCCCTTCAACGTTCCACACGTAGCCATGTCGGACACTGCGGTGGCCGGCTATCGCATCCCCAAGGGCAGCCACATCCTTTTGAGCCGGGTCAGCCTCGGTCGAAACCCCAAGGTTTGGGATGAACCGCTCAAGTTCAAGCCGGACCGGCACATCATGAGTGACCATGCGAAGGTTGTGCTAACAGAACCCGACCTGCGCTTCATTTCTTTCAGCACTGGCCGACGCGGGTGTATTGCCGCCACACTTGGGACGACAATGACCGTGATGCTCCTTGCTAGGCTAATCCAAGGGTTTAGTTGGAGTAAACCTTCCAATTTATCGAGCATCAACCTTGCCGAGTCGAGAAATGGCCTATTTCTCGCCGAACCACTAGTAGCTCAAGCGGAGCTGCGATTGCCAAGTCATCTCTATCTTGCATAGGTACGAGAACAAAGTCATGGTGATGTACTTCTCATGATATATTATATGAATAATCGATATTAAAATAAGTCCATGTGTCCATTAAGCTGGACATCCCAAATAAGAAATCTTCGGTGTGAATTACAGGCTCATATTTAAGACACATTCTAATGTAATTATGCAAAAATTCCGTGTCTTGAATGTAATATCCACTTCTTGAGATTGAGTAAGTCCAAGAGTTGTATGTGTGTTATTAACATTATTCATGAAATTGTTTGGAGCAGCTGCTATTATAGGATTTTTATGAGAAAAGTTATACAGGAAGTTCTAAAAGTTTTGCATTTTTGTCAATTTAATCCATAACTTTTTATTTTTTCTAATTGAATTTAAAAATTTTTCATGGTTTGCCAATTGAGTCCATTTGGCTATTTTTTATAAAAAATTGTTGATGTTAATGTCATCCATCTTACATAACACTGTTAGCATTGACGACAATATTTTATAATATCTTTTTGACAAATTTTATATTTTATATTTTTTTCTCTTTCCTTTTTTTACCTTCCCTTCTTCCTCCTTTAACCAATTGTCGAGCCTCAAAAACTAGCCAGAGGAGAGGGCATGTTAGGCATGGCAAGGCTGAAACTCGTCATCGTTGGGTGAGGTCTTGCCATGGCCAAGTCAACCTCGCCTAGCGACGGCAAGGTTTAGCCTCACTAGAGGCAGGCAAGGCTCACTTGAGGCTGATTAGTTCGACCTCACCAACACTCGCCTACATTGATGATCGGCTAGAGGAGGAGGTGGAAAGGGTGGGAAAAAAAAGAAAGAAAAAAAATGAAAATAAATAAGTAAATTCAAAAAAATTATAAAATATTATTAAGAATTGTCCATGCTAGCGATGGCCTTCCTATGTGACACAGTCAGCATCGATATCAACAATTTTTAACCAAAATTGTTAAGATGGACTTAATTGATAATATGTGAAAATTTTAAAATAAATTGGCAAAATTAGAAGGTTTATGATTAAATTAATAAAAGTGCAAAAGGTTTATGATTTTTTGGATAATTTTTTCATTTTTCAAGCACTAAGATTGAACTTAGGAAAAGAAAATTAGGGACACTATAATTCGCAAGTTTTGTTGGTTCAAATTAAACAAGCAAAGCATGTTTTATGGGATCATCTTTGCCATTGCCCCATTCGAATGCGTTTGATGTTGAAGACACCAATCAGGGTGGACAACTTGTATTTTTATTTTATTTTAATTGAATGCTCCTGGAAGAAGGAAAACCCAGTTTCATTTGCATTTACCATGCATGGTGTCACAACCTCCCAAAACTCTATGCGCAAGCATGGAGGCTAATGCCTCGCTAAGCATAGGCTTAGCCTAGGCTCTCCCAAACCTATCAATTTATAATTTATGATTCGTATTTTAACCTGCAAGTCAATTTTAAATAAGAGTCATTGTTAATCAATTTGTTGTAGGCCAATTAGAAACCTAAATAAAATATTGTGAAAAATATTTTACTTTTGTGCAACTAGGGAAATTAGGATCAGCGACTTAATTATATTAGTTAATCAACTAATGCCCTTTCAGTACATAATTTTGTTTAAATCCTGAGGTTTGATTTCCTTGGATTTTCAAGAATCTTTCATGCATTTGCGAGAAAACTACTCAAAAACCATTTTTTTAGTCTTTTTCTAATTCTTTAAAAAAATATAAAATATTTTTGGATTTCTCTATTTTTTTATTTTTTATTAAAATGATAATATTATAAAAGAATCTGGGTCAGGGTACCAAGCCCAATTAGGCTCGGCCCAACTTGGAGTGATGAGGGCCCTATCCTGGCCCCTTGACTTGAGCCCGAGGGATTGGGCTCTAATAAATAGCTCAATTCAAATTTAATCTCCCAGGCCCAACTTCAAATGAAAGAAAAGCTAGGCCCACAAGCTAGCAAAGCCACGGATGCCGAGACCCAATTGGTTCGAGCAATCAAACCCCTACCCAACTACCAAGCCCAATTAGGTGAGTCGCGTTGCTCGTCTCGGCTAGGCAGTGTGTACATTGCAGCATTGCCTCAAACGGCTAAGCCAATGGCTTGGCTATCGTGACTCCCACCACCATGGCTAAACGGTAAAAACTAGAAAATAAAAGCAGATCTAACTCCGACGTTCCTTTGGACACATGGGGTGCACTAGCGAGGGGGGGGGGGGGGGGGGGGGGGGGGGGGGGGGGGGGAGGACCAACTTTGTTGGGACTTGGATCTACACGCAGGTTTACAATGATCAACTAACCGAGACCAACAACGGTGACACACACAAACAAGCTCATTGAATTGTACAAACCAGGCATCGGTAGCTCAATTCGGCAAGCCCGCCAACAAGGCAATAGAATAAGGTGCAAAATAGAGCACGTGGATAGGGAGGTCGGCCAAGCGTCCCCTCCATGGCTCGCGGTGTTGGATGGTGGATAAGCCCGAAGGTCGAACTGCTTCCATCCACCTTGTGACCTTTGAGCTGAGATCCTTAGGGAGCTGACCTCGAACATGGGCAAAACAATAATAAATAAATAAAAACAAGAGTATCACCCACCATGAGCTTGATTCACTAAGGGGCCGGCAATAATAAGTCATTGGCCATATTTGTTGCTAGAGGACGCTTGCTCACTGCTTGCTCACTCTAAGTCTTTGACGGGGTTACCTCTCTCGTATCCTAAGCTTTTCTCTCTCACTCCCAATCTCAGATCTCATTGTCTCTCCCACAGATCTCTCTCTACTCTACCACTAGGATGGGTGCGTTTGGTTCAGTTTTGGGGGAATGCATTTGGGAAAATACAAATACCTTTGGACTAAAAGGGTTTCTCGAAATGCAAATATTGTTTGGTAAATTTTGCATTGTGAAACAACTTTGACCTAAGTGCCGTTTAGTGAATACTACATTTTGCTAAGGGACTTTTGCAAAATTTTGTATTTAAAAAAAATTATAAATAATTTTTTTTTCAAAATCACTTTCTGGCGGCCAGATCTAGCCGCTGGTCAAGCTCCGACGGCTAGATTTGGCCGCCATGCGACCTCAAGCGGCGGTCGCCTGTCACCTAAGTTTGTGACCCAGGCGACGGCGGTTGCCCATCACCTGGGTTCACAACCCAAGCGACGGCGTTGGTCGTGCGACCGCTTGGGTCACGCGACCCAAGTGACGACTGTCGCCTGGGTTCGCGACCCAGGTGATGGGTGACCACCGTGAGGAGGCAACCCAGGTGGTTGCCCTCCTTGGCTGGTAGTCGCTGGCGGTCGTTAGTCATCGGTGGTGTTGGCTACGTGAGGAAGATGAACAGTAGTCCTCCAAGTTGCATTTCGAAAATGCAACTTGCAAATGCACCTCTAGACCTACATTTACCTAAAGGACTTTGAGGACACTTGGAAATGCAATTGCATCTCCCTAAAGCCCTCCCCGAAGTTAAGTCAAACGGGTTTGCATTTTCCTAAGAGGCTTTGGGGGCTGAAAGTCCCTTGAGAATGCTGAACCAAACGGGACCGTTGTCTCTCCAAAGGCTTCTTGTGACATTCTGAGTTTTTCTTATTTAGTGATTCCAATTAGACGGTGGAGTTCAATATCATTATTGTTAGGTTTGGAGTTCAAATGGAATAGGATATGCTCAAGGTGTAAGGAGCATGAGATGAGTTCGTGATTCAAGGTCCGAGCAAACGCAGTTGGAGACGGGTGACGCTAGTTACTAGATATTGGTACTAGATCATGTATTGAGATTGAACAATCCCCTGATCTTCTGTTTGGCAATTGTTAATTTAATTTATCGTTCGGTATTGTTATTAGTGATTCCATGACCTTAGTGATGAAAGAATCTAATAATGTAGCACTAAAGAAATGATCATCTAAGTAGACTTTGAAGTTGGATACCCCATTCCTCTCCTTGTGGCCGAGAATATAGAGGTATTAGTGACCATGAGCTACTTTTTAAAACCTTAATAAGTGCATGATAATTATGCTTGAGAAGGGATAATGGACCACTAATCTTGCCATACTAATCTTATCACGCAGGACAAATGTCTTCACTAATCCTTACAAATGTCCAATTCCATGATAGTATAGAATAAGTGTCCTTGGTGAGTCTTACACTTGTCAAAGTGCATGCAAGAGAAGGTTTTAAAGACTAAACCTCACTCTCTTCTTTCTTTCCTATCTCTCAGCCGAAGCACTCCTTTCCCACTCTCTCAAAGTTTTCTCTTAATTTTTCACTCAAGAAGCCCTCAAGTTTAAAGCATCCAAGAAGGTGGAGGTAGCTACTTTAATCAAGCTAACAAGTAAGTGAAAGTGTTAAGATTTAGGCTATTTAATCTTCTTATTTCTTGGAGAATTGGTGTGGTTTAGATACGGCACATTTCGCTACATCCGTAGTGGTAGCAACATGTTTAACAAATCACTCAAGCATGCAAAACCAATTTTGTTTTGAAGTCTTGGCATTGTTAGAACTAAACTTATATAGGGTATGATAGTGAAGCTCACGACTTGCCTAGTGCATGATGGAAAATATGCTAAACTTAAATGTACATCGGGAAGCTAGAAGAAGAAACAACACATCAAAATAGATAAATTTTATATGAAAGACAAGCTTAAAGTAAAGCACCAGAGAACTTTTGTGAGTATAAATTGTAGTTAACAACAACTAAGCACCATCTTAATGAAATAACTAAATATCAAAATAGAAAGAAAACTTAGTGCAAGCATTTAACAAATAACAGAGTTAAAAAAAAAAAAGAACTAAAAGGAAGCATAAAGGGGTATTATTTGACCAACTGATTAAACAATTGGGGATGCAACATTCTTGTTCATTTTGGCTTGACATAAAAGAAGGCTATCAGACAAATATGGAAGAAACAAGAAACCAAGGGAAGGAATAACTCATATCTAGATGAATGACCATTTAAACCATGAAGATATTCACTACAAGTTGGAATTACTTTAGAGTAGTTTCCAGGATGTGAAACCAGAGGCTCTTTACAATGTCCAAATCTTAGAAACAAAGTTAGGGGATGATCGATTTTACTTGTTTGGATCTTTATAGTCCTTAACTCAATCATCTTCTTGGATTTCACTTTCTCACTCATTTGTTCAATTTTTTGCTAAGTTCTTGTAGGATTTCAAGGATTGATGGGGTTTCGAAGGATAAAAGCTTTGTTATACTAATGGCTTGTGCTTTATTTTTTCTATACAATGTGCATAAATGGCTATTTACTTTTCATTTTCTTTTCATAAGGGTTGTATCAAACTTTTGTGATCAATATGCATGTCAGTCACTCTCCATTCAGTGGTGTTAACTAGCCATTTAGGGGGCCAACAATGGGCACTTTGCCTACCATGGTGCTAGTTCAGGCAGTCCAACAATTAATGGGAGAGTACACAAATGCAAGAAGCACGAGGGTGGCCATAAAATTAACGAGGACACAAAATCGTCTAACAACAATGGGAAACCATATGTAGATGCACAAGCAGTGGAAGCTACATCCACATGTTAGGCGTCCAATAATGTTGTCCGTAAAGCTTCAACTTAAAGGGGTAAAGCTACTTGGTGTGAACTCTACAGAGTTGAATGCACTAGCTTAGAAGTACTTGAGTAGCATAAGAATGGAAAGTGGCATAAGAAAACATGCAAAAAGCAGAACAATTGAAGAACATCGTAACATTAACACAACAACAATTCACAAAATTCATGAGATGAAAGTAAAACATGGTAGCTAAGTAACACAAGAGGTAGAGATAATCTGACCTAAGTCCATCCTTGACATACTTTAAGGGTCATCTACATCTTTTATCGTAGAGAACTGGAGTGAATGGGAATCAAAGCGATGCTTAAGAATCTCTCAAAACGAAATACACCCCCGATCTTGCAAAGACCCAAAATCCCCCCAATGCTAGAATTGACTAGAGAAAAAAAGAGAATGGGGGAAAATACGAATACAAAGAGAAGTGAAATACCGTGAACTTCTCAATAGCGACAGGATCGGTGGCAGCAATAGGATTGACAGTAGCGACGGGAGCGGCAGCAGCCACAGGACTAGCTGCGGCGATAAGATCGACGACGACAAAGACGCTGATGTTGTTGTCGGACTCAACGAAAGAGATCCTTGAGGCAAGAGAGTTAGGCGGAAGAGAGAGGGTGACTTCAGGCAAAAGAGAGTCTTTTGTGCAAGAGAGTAGCCACAAGAGAGATATAAGCAAAGAAAAAAAGTACTTGGGATTTTCTAAAAGGGCAAAATTGGATTTTTTTAAATAAATGAGGATAAAATGGGTAACTAGCATATTTTCATTAAAGCAAGCAAATAGCATTTCGAAAATGCAAGTTTAGAAGGCACCTCTAGCCCTCCATTGGCCTAAAGGCCTTTGAACCCCTTTGAAGATGCAATTGCATCTTGCCAAAGTCCTAAAAAAAAAGTGAATTAAATGAGTTTGCATTTGGCAAAGGTCCTTTAGAGGTCCAAAGCCCGTTTGCAAAGCTGAACCAAACAAGGCCTTACTATAACGTTCCAAAGTGTGTTGGTTTTAGTGTGAGCCGTGGGTGCTTGGAGATTTGGCACCCAAGATGTGTTTGTTTTGCTAAGACACGGCCACAAATGCTTAATATAGCATCCCGATGTGTGCTGGTTTTAGTGTGAGCTGTGGGTCCTTTTATGTTTGGCACCCAAAATGTACTTAAGTATGTGACTTAATTTAGTAAGACTCTGTTATTGGCTTTTAGTTAAATGTATGCATTTTGCTTGTGACAGTTATGTGATATAATTTCAAAATTATGATGCGTGGAATGCATGAAATGAATCCAGCGTTGAGAGATGACCATCGGTGAGTGAATCGATGATATGCCCTGGGGGAGTCGAGATGCCCAAGGCTAACGACCCTTGGATGCCTCGGAGTGAGATGCCCATAAATAGTGAAACATGGAAGTCCGGCTAGCGACCCAGTGTAAATCCGTAAGTGGGGGATAGACATATGATCACATAAGAACCTAAGAAACATAGCGTGTGAGTTCAAGTGCAGATGTATGATTAGGGGTGACCATAGTTCTCGGGTAGAACGGAAACCGGAGAACCAAATTGGAGGGTCTAGTTCGGTTCCCAATTCTAGAGAGGCCGGTTTCGATTCCCAATTCCAATATTTTTGGAACCGACAATTCTTGGTTCCTATAGGACTAGAATTGAGAATTGAAACTGGAAACTAGAAACCAGTTTCCTAAGCCATAAAACCCTAATTTTCTTCCCTCCTCCCCATCCCCATCTATGTCCTTGACTCCCCTTCGTTGTTTCTTCTCTCTTCCCAACCCCATCTTTGTCTTCTCCCAGTCGTCCCCAATACTTTCCCTCCTTCTCTCTCATCTCGACAAGCGACACCCCAATGCTGCTCACTCACTGTTGTTCCCCTCTAACGGCAGTCACTCCTCCGATGGTGAAGGGTTGAGAGGCCCAACCTTAAGCCCTCACCTCCCACATCATCTAGCTTACTTGCTAACTATAGCTCTGTCAGGTATTGTTCTATTCATGTATTCTCCCCGTTTGTGATTTGGCTTGTGGAGTCACCATGCTTGGCCTCGATTTCATGCTTCATTATTCGACCCTCTTTTCCCTGGAAGAGCTAGGGCTTGGGAGAAGGATGTTTAGTCAATATGGTTGTGTTGCGTTGTTTCTCGAAGGTTCTTTGTCTTTGCATGAACTGTCCTCTTTGTTCCCATCTAAAGTTTTTTGTACATTGTAAGAGGAAATAGAATCAAATAATTATTTTAGGATCTTTCCCTCCACCTCTCATTGTTGCCAATTTGATTTTTGTCACACCTTAGTGCATTCGACTCAATCAATAAGGCAATGTCTTTCACTCACCCAAGTAATGATTTCTCTTCTTCACTTCCATGGATGTTTTTTGAAACTCTAGTTTGAAGTGCTTTATGCCCATTTTTCATTTTTTGCAAGAAAGACAGCCCTTTTTAATCTTAATGATTGAAAGAAAAGACACTGTGTGCCTATGTGTGGCTATCCTATAATTGGACATGATGTAACCAATTCCCTATTAACACTCCTGTGTCTGTGGGTTCTGAGGAAGGGGCACACTCAAACTTATTCAGTGAGAATTGAGTCATTCTTGATGAACAATCGCTGAATGTTTTGTGTTTTGCAGTCTATTGTTAGTTTTGTTGAAAGTGACTAACTAGGTCTCCCTAATGAGGTAGCTATTTCTTTCTGCAAGGAAGGGTATTACTCTCTGGTTATGTTGGAGAAAATTTTGCATCAACTTTAGCATTTGAGTTTTGAAGCAAAATTTGAGGTGTGAACAAGTTCACTAAATTGTTGAGGTATTTGTTGGTACATTTGTTTGATGATATATGTAGTGAGTGAGGCTTGTGCAACATTTTCCAATCATTATAAATAATTTGACTTTTAAAATTTGCTTTAGTTAGTTGATAGCTCATATCTAATCTTTGCTTGTCCCTAACTCCTTTTTTTCCCACATGCGTGCAATGTTATATGTGTAGGGACCAACATCCTCTAAGAATGACAGGTTTTCTTTGAGTTCTGGGAACTTCCTAGTTCTTGGTTCAGAAGAAAATAGTGCAGGCTCACAAGTTAATATGTCCTGATATTTTTATATGTTATTGAATCCTAAATAGATGGATAACATGGCTACCATAACAGCGGTGTGGGATGATCATGTGCTTAATTTGATTGAATACATTGTTGTCTTCTTACTGTTTGTTGTTATTGCTTGCATGTTTCAATGACAATTCTTTTGTCTTTATGAATCGAATGAGTACCCATCATTATTCTTGTTGATTTACAATATGAAGAATGTATAGATTGTATTTCACATCAACCTTGTTGTCAGCTTCTTCTAATGAATCGCTCTAATTGAAAATTATAGATATTCTTGCTTGATTCCATAGAATATCTAATTATATTATAGGCAATTCATTTGATTGATGACCTAACTACATTTTTGCAGAGCATGCTCCTCAAGGTTTAGAGTTATCTTCTGATATGGTGGTTTCGGTGAAAGAAGGTACCTTTTCTTTGTGCAGTTGTTACTTATGCTCTAAGATATATTGCATCTTAAATCTTGTTCACAGGTAGTTGAACGAAAAATCTGCTTATTTTTCTCATGTTACAGGCAGGAGAATATATAATGCTCCTTATGGTGAAGATGGTGGACCTGGTGTGGGCAAGTGGCGTGGGGGTCATCCTCCTCACCAAAATGCTAGTGTCCTCCCTCAATAGTTTAGTGCTTGGCATGGTACTCTAGTTAACTTTTGAACTGATGATGTATTTATTGGTACATTTGTTTGACCTTTCCAACATTGGTCTCGAATGCCTATGTATAGTTTTAGCTATAGAAACAATTTTTGCTGATGTAAATGAGTTCTTCTTTCAGGGTTTGAGAGGTCTTTATGCTAGCTTCTTATCTATTGTATTGGGTCGAGCATATCATGGGTCTATATTTCTTCTTATAAGTGTTATTCTTGCTATCTGTGATATATTTGACCATTTAGCACTCGTTCTCTGTCCTCCCCCTTCATCTCTTCTTCCAAACTTTATGTTGCTTTCTTTACTATCTTAGGAATTTCTATGTATTCATTTGACATTTTATGTGCAAAGGAAGCTGCATCTTTCAATTTATTTTAGGGAATCCTATGATAAGTGAAAGAAAGGCTTTAACAAATACAAAGCTTGGAAATGAGGTAATTTTATTTAAAAATTATTGCCCAAAAAGAGAATTCTATGGGTATTGCTACTTGAGTAGCAGTTTACTCATTGCCATTGTTGGGCCTGCTATCAATGTTAATGTCAAAGGTATTTCCTCAATGTGTATTGATCTAAGAATAGTTGATTGGTCCTAAACAACTTTCTTTCCACATGCTAAAGGCATGTTTTTGGAACATCCTCCAAAGTTATTTTTTCCAAAAAATAGTGAAAAACTACCTCAAAAAGAACCTAGAAACTATAATAGGGTAGGTTCTACATTCCAAATTCTAATAGGTAGGTTCCAAGTTCCAAAAAATGAGGAACATGTACTCGAGGGTAGGTTCCAAGTTCCAAGGGAAACTTGTAAGGAACTGGGAACCGCTCACCTGTATGTGTGATCTTGCACTTTAAAGGCATGCTTGATTCCTCATATGTAGTCTTGATAATATTCAGTTATGGTTTGATTGTGTTGAGATGATATTCATGTGCATTATCTTGCTTGTTTTGGATTGAACTCATGACCAGGTGGTAGGCAGATCGCATAGTCTAGAGTTTAGTTATTTCTCTTACTGGGGGTTGCTAATTCCATTATATCTTTTAGATCTTAAGCATAGATATTTCTCTCATTGCACGTTATGGGATGCTAGTCTACGTAGAGGGCGTGTTGATGATGTGAACTACCCTGATTCCACGTTGACTTTTACTCGTTACAAAACCATTTTATGGATAGACACTAGGAATCCATAATGGATCCCCATTCATTTTGTGTCATGGTTCCTCAACTTTGAAGGCAAACCCTTTGGATCACTTCGCTTTAGGGACAAGGGCAAGGACAATGAGTAGGTAGATGGGGCACCGTGGATGGAAATTTTTTGGACAAAATAGGATCATCGGGTAGCAGAGAATATGCACTTTTTGGCCCCTCCCAGGCATGATAATACCCTTTCGATGTATAATAGGAAAATATATGAATAGTGGTGTGAATGTAAAGAATCATCTATGTGAATATGAATATGAAATAAAATGGAACGTTATATGTTACATGCACTGTAAGTTGTCTTCCACTTGCATAAATAAAATAAAAAAATTAAAGAGCATGTGTAGCAAATGACATTATGGGGCATCATACCTCTACCCTTCTTCAATCCCTAAAGGCCCTATTTATAGGCTAGAGGGTCTAGTTGTTGGAGAGTTTGACCACTGGTCCTTGGCGTGCTAATCGACCTTGGCATGACCTTGGCATGACCTTGGCATGGCCAAATCGGTTTCACCTTAGCATCCCCTCTGCAGTAGGTTTGTTTACTCTACCTCTTAGTTCGGTGGCATTGAAGGCGCTTGCTTTGTTGTCCCATCCATCATTGGCCTATCCTTCTCTCTTTGCCATAGGGCTTCCTCCGCATGTCGTTGACCTTTCTACAAGTGGTGTGCAATGCAAGGAAGAAGAAGGAAGGGGAAGGAGACGAAGGGGCCGGGCCTAGGGAGTGAGTTGGCTGAGACTAGGCTTACCTCGTATGTGGGGAAAAAGGAGAAGGAGAAAGGGAAGAAGAAGAGGGCCAAGCAGCGAGGGGGTAAGCTGGGCAAGACCAAGCCTAGGCTCATGCGTAGGGAAGAGGAAAATGGGCAAGGTCAGGCCCAATGCCAAGCCATTTCTCTTTTTTTCTTAAAATAGTCATTTTTAATTTTTTTTTCTATTTATCCAAAATGAAGTAAAATAAGGAAAATAAAATAAAAAATAAAATTCAGTTGATGTAAATGATAATGTCATACCCCGAACCCCGGATACACAACAATCCCTTACCATGGTCTATTGAAAGCAACGTCCCAAGATTCGTTGACGACTATTCATTTTAATCTTTTATTATGCGCAAGTGGAAGACGAACCATCCACAGTCCAACAGAAAATCAGACAATCAAATAGTGATAGAGGGATGAACAACAAGATAACATCAACTACTCATTTATACATTCTAACTGGATTAACCAATAGATGATCGTTTCCGATTTACAAGCCCAACAAAGGGGGCCGATCCATCCACTAAACCAGACCAAAAAGAAATTAGACTCGGCTAATCCATTTATACAAAAAAAACCCTTAAGTCCTACACCACCATCACTCGAACCCATCGGACTTAGGGTCCATCAGGTCGATCACTAGAAGAGCGAGGGCAAGATTCTCCACTACGCCAGTCTAAAAACCTGAAAGTGGTTATACAATAACCAGTGAGATAAAATTTCAGTGAGTTCTTCCCCTATGCCTCGGGTTAGTGCATCAACTCAACCCGGGGCATTTCTCCAGAACCACCCCTCACTCAACCCAACAAAGCAAGCAACCAACAATAGATAGGGTCAACCAACAATTAATTAGTCAGTTCGCATGCAACCTTACCCAATATGCCGTACCCTGCACGTTATATGTCAGTCTAATACACGTAATGCACATAGTCATTAGATGATGCAGTTCATCAATCACATGCGAGTCGCGTCACAAGCGATCTCACCTGGTCATTGCCACACCCTGCACGTTGTCAATTTTTGCGTGCGTACCATAAATAATGTGATCACATCATGCATAGTCAAAACTAATGATGCCATGTTTCTCATACACTCTTGCATCCACACGTGTTCCGACCTCACATGGCTACAATCGAACTCCCGCCAATGTCTACTGGTATAGCTAGGCATTGCCCTCCCCCATGAGGAGCGACAACGTTAAGGGACCCCCGCCCAAGACGGCATTTCCGAAGGAGCATGGGCTCGGCCTCTACTGCGACTCTGCATTCGGACCTCTGCCAGGTTTTTGATAAATTAGACTATCACTCTTTGAACGACGACCGGGACAGCGGGTTCAACTTAGTGATTATGCAAACGTACCATCACAATCCACTTATTATCTTTGAGCATTAACCAATGCACACATGCTTGCATATAAAACCTCAAATCATTTCTCATAAAAGCGGTACATTTCCGGTGTCTCTCGGACTAATCATTTTCCCCTTTCTTTTATGAAAACCACACAATTCAAGCAGATGTTCATGCAGTGACACATCCAATTCATCTTATAAAATCAAGACACATGAAATTATGCACATTTTCACTTCCGAATGAACAGTGCCGTGAACAGTAATCGTGAATAGTACACTATGAACAGTGTAATTTTAGAATTCAATAATTAAAAGATTAAATTTAGAAATTAAAAAATCATTAATTAAAATAATTAATCAATAAATTAAGCTAAACATGCTTAATTAATGCATAAAACACAATTAAACACAATAAAGCACAAATAAGCAAGATTAAGCTAAGCTAATCTTAACAATCTATCTAATCACCTAACTTAGGACTAATACAACTTAATTAAACCCCTTAAATTAAAATTACCACTGACTAAACCAACCCTAAGCAAGTTTAGGCACTAACAAAAGATTATGGACTAAACTCAACTGTTATGTGAGCCAGTGACACAAATGCGGCAACAGCGACAAAGGTAACACCCGGGGACCTCCACCACAGCGATCCAAGGCAATCCTGAGGCTGAAATAACATCAACAAACTTGGACTTCCTCTACAAGTCTGAAAAAACTACACTATTTGAAGAGGAAAGGGGATGACCGGAGCAAAAAGGGCTGGTTGGTGACTAGTGGCACTTGGGGGTCGAGGGGGAATAGCTAGTTGCTGGGTTAAGTAGAGATTGGATCAAAAAGGGAGGAAAACAGCTGAAAAGATGAAACTAGACAGAAGTGGTGCTATAGTAGGTGGGTTGGGGAGCGACGGCTTCTGGCTGGCCAACTGGTCAGCTGGCAACTCTGATCGGCAAACGGCCGACGTAGCCAATACAAATTTGGCCTCTTAAGCATGATGGTGGGTGGCATGGGCAGTGATCAACACGGGAAGGCCATGAACAACTCAGGTTTTTGGAGGAAGGTCAGAAGGAAAAGCAAAAGGAAAGAAGGGAAAACAAGGGAGAGAAATGTGCGGTTTTTGGAGGGGCTGTAGGGGAGAGAGAGAGTGAAGTGAAAGCTGAATGCACTCCTCATTTAGGCCATTAAAGGCTTGTTTCAACTCCCCAAGCAAGTGACCTCATCTTCTCTCTCTTCTTTTGTCCTTTCTTCAAAATATCTAGGGGCAAAATGGTCATTTCCACCTTGTACATTTCCCAAACTGCCCTGGGGCTGAAAATGAAGGGTGGTACTAAGAAACTGACTAGAAAATGAATAGGAATGGGCTCAAGAATTTGTTGGGCTCGGAATGGCTCAAGGTTAGACAATAGGCTCAGAAGGGTAAATTGGTTGGTTAGATCCAATTGGCTCACTTGTTTGCCATGGGCTTACCACGGTGGCCGTCCCACCTTGGGCGTGAGGCCCACATTGGTCTTACCTGGCCCACATCCTCGTAGGTTTGTTTTCTTAGATTGAAAATCTTTTTTTCCAAAACTCAGCTCAATTAACACTATTGATTATCGAAGAAGCATAGTCCAAAAGTCCATCCTAGACATTCTCAAAAATTTGAAATCCAATATTGGATTTTCATGCCTTGTCAATTTTGCTTGAATGCCATTTTGATACAACTTAGACTGACGGGTGACTTCAACACACGAACTTTGAAATAAGATTTATCATTTCACGTAACCGACTCATGCCAAATCACGTTCAAGAATTCTCGACATATAGACGTCCTTGACTACATGAAATTACGAATGATAAATTTTTATTTCAAAGTACACGATTACTAAGGATCGACATAGGGTCGTTCGTGGGCTCGACAATAGTAAATTGAATCATCCATCGTCCTATTATGTTCTATCCACGAATCGACTTCTAGTCATCCCTGAAATCGGCTTGCATAACCACATGATCGTCCTTACCCAAGTCTCACGATCGAGTCGTTTTCACAGGTTAAGTTCTTTAGTTGCATGAGTTCTGTCCTTATTAGCTTTTCCTCTCAAGGTCAGTATCTCAAGAATGATTAGTTCCGAGTGAGATCAACCAACAATGCATTGACAAAATTCACATTTATTCATCCCTCAAAACGCTCGAATTTCAGGACGTCACAGATATTAATACCTAGGTGGTGTGAAATTTTTTTTGTTATAGCCGAATTAGTCCTTAATTTTCTTAAAATTTAGACCTAAATATTTAGCAAATATTTAGATGTCAACATCTACTCCTCTTTAAAGGTGGGCTCACAGAGGTTGCCTTCAAAAGCGAACCAACACTTAAATTTTGTCCACGCATATGGAAAAGGAGCTATCTTGTTTGGGACCAGGTGTCATATACAAGAGGGTAATACAGGGAAAAGTGTTAGAAAAGATCTAAACCTATTGCATTGATGCCAATTTAGTCCTAAACATTTTAATAGTGCTAATTAAGTTTTAAACCTTTTAACTCAGTGCCGATTTAGTCCTAAACCTTTTAATGGTGCTAATTTAGTGTTAAATCTTTTGAACTAATGCCAATTTAGTCATTTCAGTTAATTTTGGCTAAATACCGAATTGGCACCAAGTCAAAATATTAAGGACTAAATTGGCACTAATTCAAAAGGTTTGAGCCTCAATTGGCACTAATCAAAAGGTTTAAGACTAAATTGACACCATTAAAAGGTTTAGGACTAAATTAACATCAATGTAATAAGTTTAGGACTTTTCTGGCACTTTTCCCAAGTAATACGGCATGTACATACTAAGGTAGATAAGAAGATACCTATAGTTACTTACCAAGATTGAATAAATAAATAATTCAAAATAATATGAAAATATTATAAAAAATTATCCATGTCAACATTAGCCTTGCAACGTAAGATGGCTGGTCATATAATATTTAAATAATAAATTATTCATTCATCTAACAGATTAAGTTTTAAGAATATAGGTAGTGGTTCCATAAAATTTTACATGATATTAGAATTTGAGGTCTCATTTGCCTTCTCAATTAAAATTTTCACGTTTAGTACTAGGGAAAAGACCAGACAGTGTGTGAGAGGGATTCTTATAATATTTAAAAAATAAACCACGTTTTTATCTAACAGCTTAAGTTTTTAAATAGTCTGCAGTGACCTCACAAAATCTCATGGTTGGCATCCAAATAAGTGTTTTCCGTTCAAAATTAGCTGGATTAACTCAATTAGAAAACATGAAAATGTCTATAATTCAATTGGTATAATCAAAATGTTTAGAACTAAATAGTTTAGGACTTTTTCGACAACTTTCCCAAGTGTGAATGGCACAAAAAATAAATTTTAAGAGTTGAAATTGTATAGCGAAAACAAGTGAGAGGTACGGGCTTGCATTGCTTTGAAAAGGGAAAGAGAATCGTTTCACACTATGATTTTTTCGTTTGTATCATTTAACACGTTAAAAACAACTCGAGAGACAAGAACATAGTAAGAATATGGGGGCTGCAAATGCATTGGTCCCCCCGGGGGTACTCAGAATCGTTTGAAACCAAAACCTAGGACCACAAGCATACGGTCGCTCTCCAATGTCAGGAGGTCCCAAAGCTCATTTGGTCTGTATTGTTTCACAAGTCAAATATCTCGAGAGACGACACCATATCATGAATATGGCGCTGCAATGGCATTGTCTCTGTCACTTAGAATCGTTTAATACTAAAACCAAGGACCACGGACATGCCGTTGCGCTTGAATGTGTGGAAGTCCCTAAGCTCTCTTTCTGGGTTTACCATCCCCATCACATAACCGAAAGTAGTATCTGTCCATCTAAAGGAGCTCTCTCGTGATCCACTGATGATTAAGAGAAGAAGACTTGCCCAAACGATAAATAAAAACAACCAAAGATGTGGGTGGGTTCCCTCTTTATGAATTTCCACATCTTGTTTCTTTTCTAATTCAAGTGTACTAAAATAAGGATTGGCGCATAATGGTTGAATTGAAACAACCCAATTGTTTTAGATGGTGATGCGATATCGAATCTGGAAAGTTTTGCCTACAATGCAATGAACTCGGACCGGGTCCTTCTGCCGACACAACTACCTTCCGATGCTGTGCTGAAAATAAAGCATTTTTGCCATGATCATCCCGGAGTAATTCGACTCTTAGCTCGTCAAGTTTCAATTGAAACATCACCTCTGCGAAAATAAGAGGAGGGGAAAGATAATTTGCAGGTCTACGTCCAACTCTAGCCTTCTAAAACGGAAGTGAGATGGTACCAGAAGAAAGCGGAGTGTGCATTCTAAATTGGCACTTCTAAAACGTGAGGGGGGTAGTGCACTGTCACTATCGTCCCCAGACTAACCGGCAGTGCAACAAGCACCACAGACGTGGCTTTACAAGCCGACTATGTATTGCTCATGTGGATGGAGGTTCTGGATAAGGGATAAACTAGTGCTGCATTGAGGGGGTGGTTAGATTGTTTAAATGAAATTGCAACTTTGAGTTGAGTCAAAATATTTTAATATGGAAGCTCGACTCAACTTGGTTCTCCATTGCTTGACACTCAACTTGAGCTCCTTTGGTCAAGTATGATTTCTCAAATTGAAACTCAACTTGATTTTGCTTAACATACTCTCAAGCACAAGCTCAAGCTCAATTTCAAATGTTAAAGCTGACTTTCAGTGTATGCTCGAGTTAAGCATGGACAGGATCTCCAATCCTGAGAATATGATAAAAACAAATGATAATATTATGTGCTTCTTTAAAGTTGATTTTCACTCTGTGCTCGAGTTAAGTATTAACTGGATCTCCAATCCTAATAATATGATAAAAACAAATAATAATATTATGTGCTTTTTTATCTTACGTAAAGATGTATAACTATCCCAAAATATATAGAAGTTCAACCACTTGATTATTCCGAGTGGAGTATCTCTAAACTCAAGCTTGACTGGTTAACTACTCTAGCTACTCGAACTTGAGAATGATCTAGCTGAGTACAAGTGTTGTTTTGATCAAGCTTGAATAGCTCACGAGTAGCTGTACTTGCTTATACCCTACTCGCAGCTATTCAAACGAAAAATTCTTCTGTAACGAACTTTTATTTTCTTTCCTCTTTGGCATCCTTTTGATAGATTAATTTTGAGTTTTACCGGCAAATGCATAAGAGCTGAAAATGTGCTATATAATTTTATTTTATTTTTAAATGAGTATGAACTTGTATATTGCACTACTGGAGATGGTAGAAGTTCCAGCTTATGGTCATACTGGAGTTGCAAGGTGCTGAACCAAACTACAATGATTCCGACTTTGTCAATTCTCAGGCCGCAAGCTTGCGGGTGGCAGTGATATTAGAGGAATGAAAGAGACACAGGAGATGGTAGACTTCTGCGCGAAACATGGTATTACAGCAGACATGGAGGTAATCCAGATGTACCACATCAATACAGCTGTGGAAATGCTTTGCAAAATCTGATGTGAGATATGGTTTTGTGATAGATGTGGCCAACTCCTAGTCACGGTAGATATATCGTAATACGTTCTGAATGTTTGGTTGCAACTTGAAAATAAACTAAAAATATTAACCATTGTTTGATATGAAAAACTGATTCAATTTTCCTAAGTAGATATTTGAGTGTTAATAATTTGTGCATGGGCAACTAGGGAGCCGGGTAGGGACACCGACAAATCCATGTTAGTAACCATGTTTTTATATACATCTTAGGTTGAGATTTCGGTTAGTATATGTGGGAATTTTCGCAGAATGTAGAGGCATTTTGACAAAGTATAGCTTTTTTCTAGGTTGGTGTGGACTTTTAACTAATTTGTACGCTCTAATTGGTTACTGATTCTTTTGCATTTGAAAATGGGATTCCTAGAACGGGAGATTATTGCTATCATCTCTATCTTCATCCGGGGGGACTTGGGTGTTCAAATAGCAAGCAAGAAAGCACCAGGCACGTTTTTCTCGAAACCCACAATGTTGCACACAAGGAAATCATTGGACTGGATGAATCCGAGCATGTGGGAATAGTCAGCGCATCAGTTTGCCTCCTCTTCTATTTAAAGGCGTCCTAAGTGCATGTTCACTTCACCATGCGAACTCCCCCTTTTCCTTCTTCATAGCAAACCGCTAGTGGTCGAAAACGTCCACAGGCACAGATATATGGAGCAATAGCCATTGACAAACGCTCCAACTGCCGCCGCCACAATGAGCTCCACCACCCCAGCCACCATTAATGCCCTACTTCTCTTGGCATTCGTCGCTTTATGTAATATCGTGAAACAGCAGCTTTGTCGCAAAACCATCAGAAACCAACATAATCCCCTTCCACTCCCTCCAGGCCCTGCCCCGTGGCTGGTGGTCGGTTGTGCCCCAGGCATGCTTCGCAACAAGCCCGCGTTCCGGTGGATCCATCGCCCGATGGAGGAGATGAACACCGAGATAGCGTGCATCCGTCTAGGGAGCACACACGTCATTCCCATCACTTGTCCAACAATCGCCCAAGAATTCCTTAGGAAACAGGACTCAGTGTTTGCCTCAAGGCCAGTTACAATGGCGTCAGGCACATTCAGCAATGGCTACTTGGCGGCCATCCTCTCGCCCTACGGGGAGCAATGGAATAAGATGAGGCGGGTCTTGGTGTCGAAGGTAATATGCCCGGCACGGCACAAGTGGCTCCACGACAAGAGAGAGGGGGAAGCCGATAACCTGGTGAAGTACGTCTTTAACCTATGCAAAACATCAGGTCATCAAGTAAACTTGAGAACCATTACCAGGCACTACGCTGGGAATGTGACAAGAAGGCTGATGTTCAACAAGAGATACTTTGGCAAGGGATGGCAAGATGGAGGACCAACCATTGATGAAGAACAACATGTCGACTTAATCTTTAATGCGATGTACTATCTATGCATTTTGTGATGGGAGAACAGTAACAATTCGAATAATACTGAATTAACGCAACGAAATAAAATAATCTCCCATCTTGTGTAAACCTAATAGGAATCAATATAGTAGAGCAAAATAAAAGCCAATCACGCAAACGCAAGACGATTTTTTTATGTGGAAAACCTCCTTAGTGTGAGGAGATCAAAAACCACGGGATCAAAGTCCACCCGAAAATCTTCACTATCAACAAAATTGGGTGAACAATGTTCTTCTCTAACAAATACTAGAGGTACATAGCAACAAAGATCTCAAGAACATAATTCTTAGCAATACACATCAATTTCACAAGAGATCAAGGATAAACCTGACAAAAAATATAAGTTTTGATCAATCCACAAAAAACTTGATGTATGGAGCTTCAAACGAAAATCAAACCGTTCAGATTCGAGGAGATTGCACCACGAACACGCTGACAAAATTTCAATTCAATCGGACCTTGAATCGACCTCCGATGCCAGCTTGATGTAAATCAAATTTTGTCCCAACTCCAAATTTTCTGCTTTCTCCTTTTTTCTTGTTACTACGTCTTTTGGGGCTACCATTTCAATGACAGTGAGAAACCCTATTTCTCCATATAACTTATTATATGGGGTCAAGCCCTTTTGGGCTTGCAACTCATTGGGCTTCCTCCACATAGGAGTGAAACCAGCTAACAAATCTCCCCCTCACGACAATGTGGAGAGATTCTTCATCCCTGTTATCAATCGGCAATGTTCAAGCTTGTTATCATATCAGAGCCATTATGGTCCGTATGGATTTTCTCAAGTTCCAACAACTTTTCATCTAGAACATCTCTTATCCAATGATATTGGGGTACGGACCTCAGAAGTGCCAAAATTTGGCACGGAATGACACTTAAGTATCAAAAGTTACAAACGATACACTTAAGTGCCAAAATTGGAGCAAAATTGATCACTTAAGTACAAACGGCGATAAAATCTGGCCAAATTGCCACGTGTCCATTTTCCGGCGACTTCATTTGCTAACGAAGCATTTTTTTTCAAAATAAAAAATTCCACGTGGTAATTTAAATAAAAAAATTGTCAACATCAGATTTCAAAAAAAATTAAAATCGATTTTATTAAAAAAAAATAGAGGAGAAAGGGATTGGCGAGGGCTGTGTAGCCCTCACTTCTACCACCATCACTGATCCCCTTCTCCTCTATTTTTTTTTAAAATAAAATCGATTTTATAATAATATATATTTTTAATTATTTAATTAATAATTTTTAAAATCCACGTCAATACAAAAACGACGTCGTTTTGCGCTGATTTTTCATCGTTTCATTTTCCGGCGAGCCACGTAAGCAAAAAAATTAATAAAAAATTACCACGTAGGATTTCTGATAGGGTTCCGGCGACTTAGCACTTAAGTGATCCATTTGTTTTTAAAAGTGGCACTTAAGTGTACCGTTTGTAAGTTTTAGCACTTAAGTGTCCTTCCGTGTCAAGTTTTGACACTCCCGCTGTATTTATCCTCAATAATATCTAACATCAATATGTTTTGATCTAGAATGAAAAGATGAATTCTTACCAAGATGAATTGCGCTTTGATTACCACAAAATAGCACACACCTCTTTTGCTTGAACCCAAGTTCTTCCAAGAACTTATTCATCCATAGCATCTCTTTACTAGCTTCGGTCGCTGCAATAAATTCAACTTTGGTCACACTTCTGTAATCTTAACTTCCATGACACAGCTCCACCCACAAAAGAAATTAAATAACCAGAAGTACATCTTCAAGTATTAATATCTTATGCCAAGTTGGAATCTGTGTATCCAACTAACTCAAGTTTCCCAATCTCGAAATTGAGTTTCAAATTTGAAGTTCCCCGAAAATACCTCATAATTTACTTCACTGCATTCCAGTGCTCTTTGCCTAGATTTGACAAATAGCAACTAACAATGACAACTACATGTACCAAGTCTGGACATGTACATATCATCGCATACATTAAGCTTCCTACAGCTGAGGCATATGTAACACTGTCCATATCTTTCTTCTCTTTATCAGTTGTAGGACTTTGCTTCATATTTAACTTAAAAGTTGACAGCAAAATGAGTATTAACCACTTTAGCCTTGTCCATATAAAATTTCTGAAGGATCTTCTCGATATATTTCTCTTGCGACAAAAATAACTTCTTAGCATCTCTATCTCGAGTAATTCTAATGCCAATAATCTGTTTCGTTGAATCCAAGTCTTTCATGGCAAAAGAGTTGCTCAATTGTTTCTTCAATAACTCAATTCTTGAAGCATTCCTGCCAATAATTAGCATATCATCAACATAAAGTAAGAGAATAATAAAGTCATCATCAAAATTTTTTTGGACAAATACACAATTATCCGAGAAAGTCTTTTTATAGCCCTGTTCTGTCATAACTGACACAAAATTTTTGTGCTAATGTCTCGGTGCTTACTTTAGGTCATAGAGACTTTTCTTTAGTTTACACACATAATTCCCTTTCCTTTTCACTTTAAAACCTTCAGGTTGTTCCATGTAAATCTCTTCCTCCAAGTCACCATGTAGGAAGGCTATTTTGACATCCATTTGCTCAATTTCCAAATCTAGGGTAGCTGTCATCCCTAGTATCACACAGATAAAAGACATTTTCACTACCGGAGAAAATATATCATCAAAATCAATACCATTTTCTCTTACCGAATCCCTTAACAACCAATCTAGCTTTGTATTGTGGTTGTGAAGTATGTTCATCTTGCTTCAACCTGTATACCCACCTATTCTTCAAAGCTCTTTTACCTTTAGGTAACTTCACCAGCTCAAAAGTATGATTATTATAAAGTGACTATATTTCATCTCGCATAACATCAAACCAATTGCTTTTGTACTCATCTTCTATTGCTTTTGCAAAGCACTATGGTTCACCTGCATCAGTCAATAATATATACTCATCTTCAGAATACCTTGTGGAAGATCGTCAGTCTCTAACGGATCTCCGGACTGGAACATATGCGTTATCTGGAACATAAACTTCCTGCTGCTCTTCATCAACCTAGATAGGAATATTTGTAAGAGGAACTGGATCTAAATCATCACTAACTTGTGGTGTAGAAATCGTCTCTGCTATCTCAATATCCTCTATTGTTTGATCTTCCATAAACACAACATCTCTGCTTCTTACAATTTTCTTTTTAACCGGATCATAAAATTTATAGCCAAGTATGTCCTGTCCATAACCAATAAATATGCACTATCGTGTTTTCACATTAAGTTTATACCTCTTATCTTTGGGAATATGCACAAATACTTTGCACCCAAAGACACACAAATAATCATAAGAAACATCTTTGCCTATCCAAACTCTATTAGGAATATCAAACTCTAAAGAAATGCATGGAGTAAGATTCAATACATATGCAACTGTACTTAAAGCCTCACCCCAAAAGGATCCAAGTAGCTTCGACTGTGAAAGTAAGCATTTTACCCTTTCAACCAATGTTATGTTCATTCTCTCAGCTAAGCCACTTAACTGAGGCATCTTGGGAGGTGTCTTTTGATGTCGACTACCCTGTTGTTTGCAATATTCATCAAAAGGTCCAATATACTCTCCCCTGTTATCAGTTCTAATGCATTCAATTTCCTTCCAGTCTATCTCTCAACTGAAGCTTGAAATTGCTTAAAAGCATATAATACTTGATTTTTAGCTTTCAAGGTATAACTCCAAATTTTCTTTGAAAAATCATCTATAAAGGTAACAAAATAAAGAAAGCCACCAAGTGATTTTGTTTTCATAAGACTGCAAACATCAGAATGCACTAAATCCAATATACCTGACTTTCTTGAAGGAGGGGAGCTTTTAAATGCAACTCTATTATGTTTTCTTGCTAAACAATGAGCACACCTCTTTAGCGCCGAACTTTTCATTTCTGAAAGGAGTTTTTTCTTGGCTAATATAGACAAACCCTTCTCACTGATGTGACTAAGCATCTTATGCCATAACTCAGCTACATCTTCGCTGTCTACCACATTAATTTTGTCCGTGGACAACTTTGCTTGCATAATATATAACGAATAATATTTTTCACCTCTAGCCACAACAAGAGAACCTTTGGTGAGCTTCTATTGACCATTACTGAATGTGCTACAATACCCCTCATCATCCAACTTGCTTGTGGAAATCAAATTCAAGTGAATATCAGGTATATGTTTTACATTATTTAATACTAACCTCATGCCATTGCTGGTTTCTAGGCACACATTACCGATGCCTACAACTTGAGCCAGCCCATTGTTTCCCATCTTCACAGATCCGAAGTCGCCTGACCTGTATGATATAAAAAAATTCCTATGAGATGTAGCATGAATAGATGCACCACTATCAATTACTCAACTGGTCTTATGAGATATAAAATTCACCACATCACCATAAAAAATAGTGAGAAATTCTTCTTTAAGTGCAGTAACACGATTGTCATCACCATCACTATCATTTTTCTTCTCTTTACCTTTCTCCTTTTGTTTCTCCCTTTTCAACTGGTGACAAAACCTTTGAATATGTCCCTTCTAATGACAATAATGGCACTCAACATTAGTAAATTCATTATACTTACCTCTGCTTGTATCTCTACTCTTGTCTCTATTTCTTGGACCTCGAGACTCACTTTTTCCCATTTTCTCAATAATCAAGGCATCAGAATGTGAAGAAGGCGATCCTTGTGTCTTTCTTCTCATCTCTTCATTCAAAATACTACTCTTAACCAAATCCATGGTAATCGTACCATCCGGGGTAGAATTAGACAAAGACGTTCGAAACGTCTCCCATGAGTCCGGCAAAATACCAAGCAACCATAGTGCTTGTATCTCATCATCAAACTTGATTCCCATCGCAGCCAACTGATCTATAATTCCTTGAAAAGAATTTAAATGATCAGTCAAACGAGTACCATCTTGATATCTTAGAGCCATCATTTGTTTTATCATAAATAACTTATTATTCCCAGTTTTTTGAGTATATAACTGTTCGAGTTTATTCCATAAACTGCGTGCATATGTTTCCTCAATAATATGGTTCAAAACATTATCATCTACCCACTACCTAATATAACCACATACTTGATGATGAAATATAGACCATTCAGTATCAGTTTTATCCTCCGGTTTCTCCTCGGCATGGGCAAATAAAAATCTTTCACATATAAAAGATCTTTCATCTTCCCTTTCCAAATATGATAATTCGAACCATTCAGTGTAACCATTCTACTTGTATTCATTTCCATTGTTTAACATAAGGCAGAAAAATCAAGCAACAACTAGAAGCTCTGATACCACTCTGATGGGTGAACAGTAACAATTCGAACAATATCGAATTAACGCAGTGAAATAAAATAATCTCTCATCTTGTGTAAACCTAATAGGAATCGATATAATATAGCAAAATAAATACCAATGACACAAATACAAGACGATTTTTTTACATAGAAAACCCCCTTAGTGTGAGGTGATAAAAAACCACGGGATCAGAGTCCACCCAAAAATCTTCACTATCAACAAAATTGGGTAAACAATGTTATTCTCTAGCAGATACTAGAGGTACATAGCAGGAAAGATCTCAAGAACATAATTCTTGGCAATACACATCAATTTCACAAGAGATCAATGATAAATCTGACAAAAAACGCAGGTTTTGATCAATCCACGAAAAACCTGATGTAAGGAGCTTCAAACGAAAATCAAACCGTTCAGATTCGAGGAGATTGCACCACGAACACGCTGACAAAATTGCCCCGACCCCAGATTTTTTACTTTCTCTTTTTCTCTTGTTACTACATCTTTTGTGGCTACCACTTCAATGATAGTGAGAAACCTTATTTCTCCATATAACTTATTATATGGGCTCAAGCCCTTTTGGGCTTGCAACTCATTGGGCTTCCTCCAAATAGGAGTGAACCTAGCTAACATTTTGTGTTTCTGATTACTTTCCGTTCTTGGTAGGGCTTGACCTAGAAGGGCATGAGAACGAAGTAAAAGAGAGTGCAAGGATTCTTAGGAGGTTGCATGAACCCATAATAAGCAAGAGGATGAAACAATGGAGGGGCAATTTGAGTTCGGAGTGTGAGGAAAAAGAACCTCAAGACTTATTAGATGTTCTAATTATGCTAAACGACTTGCAAGGGAAGCCATTGCTGACGCCACAAAAAGTTCGAGCACATACCATGGTAAAATTATATCCTTCTTCCTAGTGTGTTCGATTGAATATCAACTTTAAAAGCTCGATTGGTGTCTCCATATTTTTACACCAATGACACAAAGTGGGATCACTTCATAGACTCGATTGCTTCGGTAATTATTGGATATTGTAAAAGCATATAGTAACATTTTTGGAATCAATAGTGTATTGATAATTCTAGTAGGGCTTTACTAGCATAACAGTTCTTGAGTTACTATTATTCTAACTCTATGTTGTCAGTCACAAATTCTTTAAGGAGTGAAACACATAATAATTTTCAATTATTTGTTAATTTTTTTTTTGTGGTCCAAAACAAATTATTATTCTCACAGTAAATTAAAGACGATCTTCTAAGTATTTCTCATTCTAGTATATTTTCCCATTCATTTACAGCATATTGGTCTAAATAGTTTAAATTTTAGCATAAAGATGCATGACCTAATATGCAGGAGATTATGATGGTTGCGGTAGATAATCCATCAAACGCTATCGAATGGGCAATGGCGGAGATGATAAATCAGCCCGAACTCCTAAACAAAGCCATAGAAGAACTAGATAAAGTTGTGGGTAAGGAAAGATTAGTCCAAGAATCCGATATTTCCCAGCTCAATTATATCAAAGCATGTGCTCGGGAAGCTTTTAGGCTTCACCTGGTCACGCCCTTCAACGTTCCACACATAGCCATGTCAGACACCACGGTGGCTGGGTATCGCATCCCCAAGGGCAGCCACATCCTTTTGAACCGGATCGGCCTCGGTCGAAACCCTAAGGTTTGGGATGAACCGCTCAAGTTCAAGCCAGACCGGCACATCATAAGTGACCATGCGGAGGTTGTGCTAATAGAACCCAACCTGCGCTTCATTTCTTTCAGCACTGGCCGACGCGGGTGCATTGCCGCCACGCTTGGGATGACAATGACCGTGATGCTCCTTGCTAGGCTAATCCAAGGGTTTAGTTGGAGTAAACCTTCCATATTGAGCGTCAACCTTGCTGAGTCGAGAAATGGCCCGTTTCTCGCCGAACCACTAGTAGCTCAAGCGGAGCTGCGATTGCCAAGTCATCTCTATCTTGCATAGATAAAAGAACAAAGTCATGGCGATGTACCTCTCATGATATATTATATGAATAATCGATATTAATAAAATAAGTCTATGTGTCCATTGAATAAAAGCTGGACATTCCAAATAAGAAATCTCCGGTGTGAGTTACAGGCTAATATACAAGACATACTAATGTAATTATACAAAAATTCTGTGTCTGTAATATAATCTTGACTTCTTGAAATTGAGTTAAGTCCAATAGTTGTATGTGTGTTATTACCATTATTTATGAAGTTGTTTGGAGCAACTGCTATTATAGGATTTTTACTAGAAAAGTTATATAGGAAGTCCTAAAATTAATGCATATTTGTCAATTTAATCCTAAACTTTTTATTTTTTTCAATTGAATCTTAAACTTTTTCATGGTTTGCCAATTGAGTTCATTTGGCTAGTTTTTGTAAGAAATCGCTGATATGAATGTTAGCCATATTACATAACATTATTAGCATTGATGACAATTTTTTATAATATCTTTTTGAGAATTTTTTGTTTTTTTGTTTTTTTCTCTTTCCTTTTTTACCTTGCCTTCTTCCTCCTCTAACCAATTGCCAAGCCTCAGCAACTAGCCAAAGGAGAGGGCATGCTAGGCATGGCAAGGCTGAAACTCGTTGTCGTTGGGCGAGGTCTTGCCATGGCCAGAACCTCGCCCAATGACAGCAAGGTTTAGCCTCACTAGAGATAGGCGAGGCTCCCTTGAGGTTGATCAGTTCAACCTCACCAGCACTAGCCTACATCAATGATTGGCTAGAGGAGGAGGTGGAAAGGGTGGAAAAAAAAATGAAAAAAAATAAGTAAATTCAAAAAAATTATAAAATATTATTAAGAATTGTCCATGCTAACGATGGCCATCCTACGTGACACAGTCCGCATCCATATCAACGATTTTTAACTAAAATTGTTAAGATGGACTTAATGGATAATATGTGAAAAAAATTTAAACTAAATTGGCAAAATTAGTAGGTTTAAGATTGAATTAATGAAAGTGCAATAGGTTTATAACTTTTGGATAATTTTTTCATTTTTCATGCACTATGATTGAACTTAGGAAAAGAAAGTTAGGGACACTAGAATTCACAAGTTTTGTCGGTTCAAATTAAACAAGCAAAGCATGGTTTCTAGGATCATCTTCACCATTGCCCCATTCGAATGCGTTTGATGTTGGAGACACCAATCAGTGTGGACAGTTTGTATTGTTTTTTTTTCTTTTTATTGAATGCTCTTGAAAGAAGGAAAAGCCAGTTTCATTTCCATTTACTATGCATGGTATTGCGAACTCCCAAAACCCTATGCGCGAGCATAGAGGCTAATGCCTTGCTAAACACAAGCTTAGCCCAGGCTCTCTCAAGCCTATCAATTTATAATTATGATTCATATTTTTAACCTTCAAGTTAATTTTAAATAGAAGTCGCTACTAATCAATTTGCCATAGGCCAATTAGAAACCTAAACAAAATATTGTGAGAAATATTTTACTTTTATGCAATCAGGAAATTTAGGATCAGTGACTTGATTACATTAGTTGATCAACTAATGTTCTTTCACTACATAATCTTGTTTAAATCCCGAGGTTTGATTTCCTTGAATTTTCAAGAATCTTTCATGCATTTGTGAGAAAACTACTCAAACCATTTTTTAGTCTTTTTCTGATTCTTTAAAAAAATATATAAACTATTTTTGGATTTCTCTATTTTTCATTTTTTTATTAAAATGATAATATTATAAAAGAATCCGGGTCGGGCTACCAAACCCAATTAGGCTCAGCCCGACCTGGAGTGATGAGGGCCCCATCCTGGCGCCTTGACTTGAGTCCAAGGGATTGGGCTCTAATAAAGAGCTCAATTCGAATTTAATCTCCCAGGCCCAACTTCAAAAGAAAGAAAAGCCAGGCCCACAAGCTAGCAAAGCCACGGACGCCCAGACCCAGTTGGTTCAAGCAATCAAACCCCTACCAAACTATGACCTATACTCGACCAGGCCCACAAGCGGTCTGATCATCTTCACCAAAGAAGAGATTAAAATCAGGCATCAGCAAACTCTTAAAAGGTACCGCTTCAATCTAATTTGGATATGACTTTCTGTATATGGGTCTGATATTCCTTATATCATGCTCTAAGTGTTGTACTGCTTGATCTGCCATAACTGAAAATTGTGGGGATCTTGACTAGGAATCACTTGAATAGGCTGCCCTCCAGGCAAAGGTGTGGTCTCTGGGATTACATACTGGATTGGGTACAGCCATCGCTTCAAACACAATCTCTCGCAGGTCATCGGAAAGGCAGTCACTATTGGGCTAGCCGCTGCTATTTACGTTCACGAGCTTAATCATCCTTGGTGTTCCAGTTACACTTCAGTAACATGCCAAAGTCAGGGTCAGCTAATCTTTGATTTTTCTTGGGGGCCTTTGACGTGTTAAAAGGCCATTTAGTTATGATGGGATCTACAAGACCGTGAGAACGTCCCAGGAAGTTTACATTCACCCTTCCTCGGTTTTATTTTGGTGAGTAAACAATGCCATGTATTTTCATTTTGTGTGCGCTGAGAGTTGATCTTCTGTCGAAAGAAATACAGCGCCTGATTTTGTATTTGATTCCTTCCTGCTCGAACTACATCACTTTGCAGAGTAAATTCGAAGTGGGTTGTCTGCCACTTAAGTAGCATCGATAGCAACTCGTGACACATGACGCAATATGACATGCCAAATATCATTTCTCAAAAAATAAAGAATTTCAACACATTAGGACACGTTGTATATTAAACGTATATTATTATAAATAAATAATAAATTATCATTTAAATTCAGAAATAAATAGATAATAATAAAAGAACCTAAAATGAATTTACACTAAAAACATTAAATCCAATATTGTTAATATCATTTATTGTTTCAATTTAACAAATTCAACTACGTTCCATTGTAATAATCCATATAACTTGTAGGGAAAAAAAAATCCACCCTCTACTATTAAATTTAACATTTAACAATAAGCAAAGAAAAAAAAAACCAATCCACATTTCAGGGTGGAGAGAGAAAATCAAAGGTTAAGAGAGCGAGGAGAGAGAAAGAGAGATCGGGATCGATTTCTAGGTTTTGCAGAGGGGGAGGAGATGGAACTGGTAATACTGTGATAGAGAGAGAGAGAGTACCGTTCCACTCTCTACTACTCGGGGGAGGGCGTATATACGGATATACACGCACGCACTATTCAAGTATAAATGTATACCTCAAAAACAGATCTAAATCTTTAGTATTAAAGGTTTATCCTATAGAACGGTGAGAGGAGGAACGGTAGGGTAGCGAGAGAAGAGAGAAGCAATTTTACTTCTTTCCCCTTTATTTTTTTCTACCTTTTTATATATTTACATTTTGACCCCTAATGTATTGAAAATTTTTAAAATTAATTTTGTGCACATTGGAATCCTAGACTCGCATGTCGGAGCGTGTTGAGGAGAGTTGACCACATGTCGGATTTTTCAACATATGTTAATTGAATGTTGGAATGTGTCGGAGTGTATCGGACATATGTTGGAATGTCACACACGATATAAATGTTCATAAAAAGTGTCTGTGCTTCATAGTTCATAGTCTACGACTCGATTGTCTCAACCGACCGATGATCCTTGCGCAATGTTGCAACCATCGAACCATCATGGTTGAGAGAAGTCACGCCACATTTGTACAGGTTGCATGGACCTGGACCTATGTTGCATTGATTCTTTTGACTTGGTTAGAAGCGTTCAGGGCAATCTTCGGTCTTCTATGAACTCACAAGACGTCCTTATTGGATGTATGGAGGGATCTATTTTGAATCAACAGATTGTCTCTTCTTAGGGATCAATTCAAATTTTAGAATTTCTCAAAAGCTGCAACTCTAGGCAACTGCACTTCAAGGCCACCTTCTAGCTGCTTGTCCACCCGAAAGCGAAAAACCAAAAAGTTTTGGAACAATGTAAAGTAATAATAAGCATAGTGGGTTTATTAAAACTTATCCACTATTGAGTAAAATTGATGGCCTAGCGCAAAGCTCCATGGGATACGTGCATTTTTCTTTTCTTTTCAATTTCTTATTGCCAACAAGTGGCTCCATTTCGGGATTCTCGTCCTGTATTGAATTTCAACGGTTGATTTTGTGATTCTCATACAAAATTTACTTGTGGATTTTACATGATCTATGATTTTCATACACTTGATTCATTTGATTTGGATTCAGACTAAGACTCCGTTCGTTTCACGGAAAATGTTACTTTTTTGGAAAATATTTTCCAAGAACTTATTTTCCAGGAAAATGTAATTATTTTCCAGTGTTCGGGTATAACTTGATTTTGAAGTGGAAAATATTTTCCACTGTTCGCTTGGGAAAATATTTTCCTTTATAAACTCTTTTTCAATAATTTTTTTATTTTATTTTTTAAAATCGTTATTTATTATTTTTTAAAATAGATTATTAAATTATTTTTTTCTTTATTTTGTGTTCTCTCCTTCCTTGGCCGGTCGTCGGCCATGCCTCAAGCTCACCTTGCTAGCAAGGCTCGCCTACCTCTGGCGAGCTCGCATGATCAACTTACCGGCAAGGTGAGCTAAAGGCAATGAGGCTCGAGCCTCGCAGATCGGCATCGCGAGTTATGCAACTTCAATTCGGAAAGTAGTTGAGCTACTAGGAGGAAGAAGAAGCACAAGCCGTGCAAAAGTTGAGTGAGGGAGATCGACCAATTAGGGCAAGTGATTGACTTTGTTCTACTTTAAAAAGGAGAGATTTGATTGTTTTGAAGGGAGCAAAGAGAGGCAAGCACGAGGGCGCTGGGTTCGTAAAGCGAGGGAAGAGAGGATTATAGTTTTTTATTTTGAAAATGGGTAAATTTGAAAATAAGTTTCGGTCTTGTGATGCTCGGGTGTCACCGATCTAGCGAGCTTGGCTCACCTATCGTCGATCACCGGCTGTTGCCGTGGCCGACGACCGGCCGAAAAAGAAAAACAGCAAAAAGAAAGACAACAAAATAAAGAAAAATAAAAAATAAAAAATCGATTTTATTAAAAAATAACAAAAAGATCGATTTTATTAAAAAATAACAAAAAAATTCGAATTTATGAAAAAAATAAATAAATAATCTAAAAATAAAAGAAATAAGTGAGGACTAATGGAGAGTGTAAGATAAGAGAGAGTAAATGTGGAAAATGTTTTCCACTTTTCAAAAGTAGAAAACATTTTCCCTTACTTTAGAAGATTTTTTTTCCTTCATGGAAAATGTTTTTCCCAATGAATTTATTTTCCATGAAACGAACGTCGGAAAATCCGAAATACGTTTTCCTGGAAGTTATTTTTCGTGAAACGAACGGAGCCTAATTTTTTTTTTTTTTCCGCCATTTGACGTGAGGGTTTTCTCAACACTATGCAAACCAGCCGTTTGGCCCGGTGGTTTTAGGGATGTGCCGGTTCAAATGCTGGCTAACGGAAAAAAAGTTCAAAAACAAAAAGGAGAAGAAAGGAAAGAAAAGAAAAAAGAGGAGGAAAGTGCATTTTGAAAAATTATTTTCACTTTATTCTATTTCCTTGATTTCGAGTAGGAGAGTTAAAGTAACCTTGTTTATCACTGTTGGGTTTGACAATTTTGCAATTTGGCGACCAATTATTTGGACTAAACTCAGCATTTGATCAGCGGAATTACATAGAAATCATGAACCTCACACAAAAGTTCAAATAGGAAGTTTTTCAAATGACAAAAATCACAAGATCAATGGTCA
>CM026414.1:44782944-44800684 GCA_014858505.1 Corymbia citriodora subsp. variegata
CTTTACGAGGTGGAGTTGTAACTAAGTGTAAAAACATTGTACACATATATCATGATGTTACCCCATAAATTTTGCTCGTGCCGACAACACCCTCTTCCTTTTTTGGTCTCACTCCTCGATTGCTCATGGGAATCAAACCTTGGACGAGGTACTCTGGAGCTCCACCCTCCAATCCCTTTACTAGAAGAGCCGCATCCCCGTCTTGCCATCTTTCCTCTTCATCCATAGACAAATTACCGCCATATTCGCCAATCGAGTTGGTGGGCTGATGGTTCCCCGTTCGTACATAGCCCAAATGCTCAAAGCGACGTGCACAGAAGTACGAAAGGGCCCGACAGTATAGAAGTCACGAGGCCCCCAACACAGGCTTGTAGCATGCAAAAGGCATACTAGGCGCGTATTAAAACATTTTTCATTTTCTGTTTCTTTATCATTTTGTTCTCAGGATCAAATAGAAATTTATTTGGTTTCATAATTTTATTTTTCTATTTCTGAAAAAAAATTATATTTTAGAAATAGATTTGGACCATAAATCATAAATTAAAATTTTTTTTCTTTTTTATTTCTGAAACAAAAATGAGAAATTAAAGCTATTCTCATCGCTTGCTCCCATTACTGCCTACTGACTACTACCGCCCACCATTGGCTACTACTGCCCACCATTGGTTGCTACCCGCCACAATAGCTGGTCATCGCTGGCCGCCAATCGCTGGCCAACGGCCCCCGGTCATTGCCAGTCGGCCCCCGTATGCCGCCAATCAAGAATGAGAAATTTTATATCGTTATCAAACGAATTTCTATTTTGAGAATAAAAATTTTAAATCAGTATCAAACGTTTATTTTGTCTCAAAAACTTATCTGAGAAATAGAAATAGAAAAATTAATTTTTAGTTAAAAACTGATTTCTAAATAGAAATTTTATCATATACACCATAAGTTTTAAGCTGCTCCGAGCATTGCTTCTCCCTTTAGCTGTCGGTCAAGGAAGCTCGCGCTTCGTGGAGTGGTACGACTGCGGATCACGACAGCTAAGCCTAAGCCACCCTTCCTTACGTGATTGTTGGATTTTGAATTTGTAAGGTCGTCAATTCTAAGTAATTGAATGTAATGTGTCGACCGGTGCTGACCAAAAGCTCCATATTCAAATAATTAATGCCACAGTACAATAAGAAAAAACTAATTGAAAATTTCTTAATTGTATTCTCACTTATTGTTTCCACAACTTGCTTCACTCAAATTGATTATCCACTGGCGTGCCGACTTTTTAAACATCGTGTTTTTGGCTACTATCGATAGGCGCGAGACCTTTAATTTGCCGGGATCAGAGACTCTAGCTTGTTTAAGAAAACTGGAAGATAAGCTGAAAATTTAAGTGTTGAAAATCTTATATCCTGGAAATTTGAAATATAAAGTTGTTTGATGATAATTGGAAACTGGTAGCTGAATAAAATCAATTTCTTACCAAAACATCCAACAGGGATCTGTATTTGTAGGTTTTAGCAATATACGTAGTAAGATTTTAATTACCATCAATTATTTTTCTATTAAATGAATTAAGTAAGCCATCCAAATTGGCATTCACCCTCCCGTTAGTGTCGTTTATAACCCACACAAGCTTGGGATTAGTCAATAACGGTGTTAGGTTATTTTATTCTAATATCTGTCAATAGTTTATGTGGTAAAATAAATCCCTTATTTATCACATTACGTGGATTTTTACTTAATTGAGTCTTTTGAGTCAATAGAATAAGCTTATCAAATAAGCATAACCTTATTAGTTGATGAGTTTTCGATTTTAAGCATTTAATTGGGTATCAAACAAGCCTTAAGTGACTTTACTGGAAAATTTTTACGAGTTTCATGTTATAATTGTACGCATTATAAGGTCAAGGGCCACATGAAAAAATGCCAGATGGAGACCCCGAGCCTGTTTGATAAAACTGAAAAGTGAAAACCAAGTGTTGAAAATTTAAGGACTGAATTTCAAGTAAGTGCTAAAAATAGGAGTATGAGGTTTGATGATAATTCAAAGTTAATAACGAATATAATGAATATTTCTTATCAAACATAGAAAACTGACCATTATGACCATTATGATTAAGTTTTCACTGACCATTATGACCATTATGAGTAAGTTTTCTTTTATATATTTGAAATTTCTAATTATCATCAATTATTTATTGAACAGATTAAGTAACTCCTCCCTTATTTACTGGACAAAATGGATTTTTGAGACTTAATGTAATAATCTGAATTGGCCCTATTCAATGTTTATCTTTTGACCCCCCCAAAAAAATGGTTATCAAGCAAGCCTAATCTCATGTAAGTGTTAAATTTTTAATTTTTAACACTTAATTGAACTATCAAACTGGCCCGATATACTTTTACCTTTGAAATTTTTTACAAGACTGATCATCTGTCGATTCGTAATCAATCCAGTCTAGTCCAGAAGGCCTACAAACATTGCAATTTCCCGGATTGACCAAAGCAATTTCGTAGGAGCAGGAGGAGTACTAGACCGGTAGTTACCGGGCAAAATGACGTTTAGAAACTACCAAACATGATGGTTTTTTGTTCGTTGCACGTCGCACGAGCGTGTAGAATCAAATGGACCGAAAATTTCAAAATCGGAAGCATGAAACATTTTCCAGAAAAATTAACAGGTCCCGATTTTCGTTGAAAATTAACCGTGTCAGTCGTGCCACTGCATGTACTTGCCATTATGGATAGTCATTCTCTCCTTCCCTTCCCTTTCTTAGATTACTAAAGTAAAAGGCTATTAAGGTTTCATTTATTTTACGAAAAATAAATAATTTGAAAAATATTTTTTAACAATAATTGCATAAAAAAATAATAAATCAAAAATATTTTCATAACTCACGAAAATATTTAGACACAAATTGTTATTGATAAGAAAAAAAAATTCATAAACTAATTATTTAAAGGATACAAGTAAATATTTTTAAGAAAATATTTTCTAAATAATTTATTTTCCAAAAAATATGGAGTTTTAAAATTCTCATTTTGATTAATTTACAACCCTATGAAATTTCCTATTATATGTTTTATTAAGGGTTTAATACCACACACAAAAACCTCAAAGTGGTACACCTATAATAAATTTACGCCAAACTAAATTTTTTGATCACCAAAAATCCAAACTTGCATGTTTATGACAAATTTACTTTTCATTGGTCATGAAAACTACAAAACTAGTACATTTATAACAAACAAAGTACAAAATATCAAATTAGTATAACCATTAACTATTATATGTCATCTAACTCAATAATTTGATAATAAAATTTAACGAAAATTAAGAAAAAGTAAATTTATCACAGTGTACCATTTTTGGGTTGTTCGAGATAGATTTATCACGAACATATTAATTTAAAATTTTTCATGATATTAACCTTTTTATTAAATTAATATATTCATAAACTCGCTGTCTTCAGTTCAAGGCTCCGTCCTTTGTTTTATGAAAGATGGTCGATTATTAAATTAATTTGGGTTGTGATAGTGCGCGCGCTTTTCTACTAATCGAATTAATATGGAACCTTGAAAATTCAACCAAAGAAAAAAGATGAACTTTTACAAGGCATTAAAGAGATAACATCCATAATAGCCTAAACTCTAGGTTTTATCCAGCTTAAGCTTCGGCCCGCTTGGTTCGCCGCTTGAAATTGCGCTTTTTGTTGACGTGGGTCGTGAGTACATTAACAAATTTATATTTATGGAAATAGTAAAATTTGTAATTTTCTTTTAGAAAAAGGAAGAAAATAAAATATTAGTGTACCATAAAAGATGGGGAAATGTCATCAAAAAATCTCAAACTTTATCAACCGTAATACATTTACTTCAAATTTTTTGTTGTGACATAAAAAATCCTAAAATAGTATCCATGTGATACATTTATCCCGAACTTTTTTTGGACACTAATGATTCTAAATTTTTTTTATAACACAAAAATTTTAGGGTAAATGGATTATACGGATACAAGTTTTGGGGTTTTTAGTGTCACAAAAAAGTTTAAAATAAATGTGTCATAATTGATAAAGTGTGAGATTTTTTGTGACTTTTACCTTCCCTTGAAATATATGAGAAGGAATTCCTTGGAACAATGAGAACCTAGATGGTAATTATCCATTTCACACTTACCCATAAAATTGACTTCTGCTTATTTAATGCTAGATTAGTTATGCGTTTGGGAGGGCATTTCGGAATTTTTTATGCATAAATACAAATGACTTTAAACTAAAGGGATTTCATGATAAGCAAATTGTGTTTGGTGAACCCTCGTCTACAAACTTTGAAAATTCACTCTGAAAATTAATTTTTAAAACAAAAGGCAAAAAAGGGAGATATTAGATGCTCACCTGAGGGTCGTGAATTAGGTGAATCGGCTCAAGCGCTAAGTTGACACAACCCCATGTGAGGCTGTTGAGCTAGTGTGATGTCGACATCAAGCTCATGTGATCAAAGGCAGTTATCATCGGAGGTCATGAAGCATCCACAACCCAACGACAAGGTCACGCGACCCCAATTGAGAGCCGTAGGAGCTAGATTTGGCTCACTAGTAGACCTGTTAAACGGGTGGGTTGGGTTAGGTTTGGGTCGGGTTAGGTTTGGGTCGGGTCATAAATGGTCCGACCCAAATTGACCCATTAACCCGTTTATGACCCATTTAAGTATAGTATAAAATTTTTGACCCATACCCAACCCAACCCATACCCAACACATACCTGACCCGACTCGACCCATATTGTTAAAACATTTCTTTATATAACTAAATTTAGGAAAACTTATTCTTATAATCTTTTTTAAAGATTTTAAACTTATTCAAGTTCATTAACAACTCATGTATTTTAATCTTTTTAATTTTTAAACCCATTATATATACACTTGTCAAAATTGGTGTATAACCCGTTTATGACCCATTTAAATATTAAATGGGTAATAAATGGGTCAAGTTTTCTTTAAATGGGTTATATATGGGTTATACTAAAAGAAAGTCTAACCCATTTAATATTTAAATGGGTCATAAATGGGTTATACACTCATTTTGACAGGTGTACTCATTAGCAACAACGCGTGATATCAATCATAAATGCAATGAAAAATGAAAAGCTGACGGTCAAAGTGAAATTTAGATGATTCATTGAAATCAAAGATAGATAAAAGAATCATTGACCCTGAAAATAATATTTCGAAAATATTAAATGATGATATATTAGATTGGGACTTGCACGGGATAAAGTGCCTTCGCATTTTCGTTGCCGACAACCTCGGCATTTTGGCCGGAGGCGGCTATAGCCCCTTCGAGCACGTCTTCTATTGGATGACGCCTGCAAATGTTAATTTCCAATACCCCCTGAATTGTTCTGTCGTCGCCGATCACACGCCATTCATCGTACTATGAAAACGCGTGGGACGAGCGTGAACTCCAAGTTTAGCGACGTGCGTCCCAAGGCCTAGCCGCCTTTGTTTGAGCGTTGAGGAAAAGCTAATTGAGTCGACCCTACTTTTTTTCTTCTTCTTTTTTGTTGTCTTTTGCGATTTCTATCTCAATTTTAGTTAGTTAGGTTAAATCAAGAAAAATTTTAAATTGATATAATAAATTTACTCGAAATTAATTTTTTGTCACAAAAATTTTAAGCTAGTATATTTACGATAAATTTATATTAAACTAATTTTTTGACCATAAAAAATTTCAAACTAATACACTTAAGATAAATTTACAACAAAAAATCTAAATTAGTACACTTATAAAAAATTTACTTTCTATTAATTTTTGTTAAATTGGCTTAATATCATGTAAGGCCACAAGCTACTACGGAGGATAAAACCCTAAACTAGTTGATGCTATCCAACTTAATAATTTGAGCGTAAAATATAACTGAAACTAATTTAGGATAAATTTGTCATAATTATATTAGTTTAGGATTTTTAGTAGTTAAAAAATTAGATTGAAGTAAATTTGTTATCTATGCTAGTTTGAAGTATTTCATGGTACAAATCTTAAATTTTAACACTTAATTGAACTATCAAACTAGCCCTACATACTTTGGCCTTTGAAAATTCTCTACAAGTTCAATCATCAATTGAGTCATGTTCGTCCAAGAATTCGTAGTTGACCCGATCTGATTGAAAATGCCTATAACTTCCGATGATGGGTGGTGACTAGCCATAGTTGAGTGCCGACCTTGATTGAGGCTTTACCTAGCCAAATCCCAACGAGCTTCAGCCTCCTTGGCCTTGGGCAAAGCACCTCCTAGCTAGATCCAAGTGAGCTTGAGCCTCGCCCAAAGTAGGCAAGGTTGACACTAGCCCAATTCGATGAGCTCAAGCCTTACCAAATCCCAACAACCTTGAGCATGAAGCTAGCGAGGTCAACTCTTGCTAAATCTAGTGAGCTTGAGCCTTGTCGGATCCTAGTGAGGGTGAGCCTCACCAGCCCTTACTTGTGGTCAATCACCGATTGTTGTTAAGGTCCAGTGACTAGCATAGGAAGAAGAAAAATTTAAAAAAAAAAAAAAAAAACAAAGAAAATAAAAGGCTATTAAAAAATTTGGATTTTCTTTTAAATATTTGCAAAGATTGTCGATGTCAGTATTGGCCATATCATGTAAGACGACTGACATTTATGTTAGAGATTACTAGTCAAAGTAGGCTAAAATGAGCAAATTGTCTAAAGATCTACAATTGAATTGACATAATTAAAATATTTATGATTAGATTGATGCAAACATAATAAATTGTTATAGAAGGAATTTTTCCGAACGAAAATGGGGACAGTGCGTTGATATTTGGGTAAAAACCCATTTTTGGTGAAACTAGAGAACAACTGGATATTCTTTCGTGCGCGCAAGATAGAGAGAATATGAGTTCTTTTTTTGACTAATAAATTCCGACATTTGTCTGGGCATATTCCAAGGTTTGCCCTACTTGTTTTTTAGGCTTTTCAGGCTTCCTAGAATTGACACCAGAGGGCTCAATCCAACATTGAAAACGAATCGATCCAACATCTTAGTTACCTACGGAGATAAACATTCGCACCAATGACTTTTTATACGAAAGTTATGCATGCACCAACTTTATTTTGGTTCAATTTTTATTTTGGACCTTCTCAGAAATTGCTAGAGAACGACATAGACGCACCGAGTTGTTAAAGTACGTGTCAATTTCACAAATTTGCTTCTGCAAAGTATCCTTTCTAAGGCCAAATAGGAGAATGATCTCTGAAATTCCTCAAGGATAGAGGAAAATCTCTACATTTCTAGAGACAGAAGCAAACCTCAATTTCGACACGGTTGCAGCCGACACCACAGCATAAATTAAAAAAGCGACTTAAGTCGGCCTTCTTTTTTCTTGGCCAACCTCGGTGTTGGCCCTTTAGATAAGGAGACAAAAGGTTCATTTGATATGACGAAGGAAAGTCTCTACATTGAGCTCCTTTATACCTTTTCTTTGTTTTCTAGGTGTTGATGGAAACATCCTCGAAATAGCATACCCATTGAGGGTCAAATTGGAGATTTCCAGCTAAAATATCACAAAATGTGCAAAGAAGACATCACTTATGACTTGATCAGTGTCATAATTTATAAATAATAGTTCCGCCGGATTAGAAGCGATTAATCAAAATTTTTTGTCGCTTGTACAGAAGATGCCCTTAAATAATAGTTGATATCCGAGCATGCCTCACGCATTAACGAGAGATCGGATTGAAGAAGCTTACCTTAAACTCTCCGTTGAAGAACTTGAGAGGCAAAAGGTGGAAAAAAGCCAAAAGAAAAAGAAAAATTCGTACATGTAGCTTGAAAAGGGGGAGGGGGCAAATTAATAAAGTCGGAGGTGTGGAAAATAAAAATAAGATTAATATTATGAAAAATTTCAAATTAGTATAGAATTTACTTCGAATTAATTTTGACTTAAAAAAACCCTAAATTGGTATACCAGTGATAAAATTACTAAAAATCATTAAATTAATACATTTATAACAAATTTATCATGCGTTAATTTTCATTAAATTAGATTAATATCATGAAAAAGTATAAACTCAATTGCTACATATCATTAAATTTAGCAATTTAATGATAAAAACTTAGCAATTTAATAATAAAATTAATAAAAATTAATAAATAATAAATTTATCACAATATACAAATTTAAAATTTTAAACCAGCGACTCTTCCAGGAAATGTACATGAAGATGATGTGACTTTTCTCAGTCATGTGCCTTCTCCTTCACATAGTACAGGTCCTCCGATGACTACAAACTCAGTGCTTTGAGTTTGGGTCGTTCTTCCACACCTACGTCTCGTCAGCGACCAAACACTCCCGAGATTCAGGCACTTTCTCAGTTCTCGTCGAGCTCCGCAAACGAAAAGAAAAATCATGTCGATGCAAGAAGGAGCTTCGGCTTTCAGATCTCCAGATCAACCCAGTCGGCCCAGGAGGTTCTGCATCGCTCCGATCAAGTAAGTTCACTCTTCCTTGAGGATTTGAGCTGTGGCTTTCATGCAAATTACTAAGGACCTCAGATGTTGTCGTCTCCAATATGTTATGTGATTTCACGGTCGGCCAATTGCAGTACTTCCTCCTCATTGGGATTGAACTCTGTTATAAAAAATTTTACCGGGCAAGCGAGTCGTTATTGTTACCGGGTTACTTTGCTATTTTCTTTGCTAATTTTTGCTCTCTTGCTTGTGCAAGTCTTCAGCAAGATTTGGTCTCTGTGAAGGTCGCTTCACGGTTATCTACAATTTTTAAGTTAGATGTTTCATATTGTTGAATTTATATGAATCCACAAATGGGAAGAATTAATTCACAATTTTTTATTTAAGTAATTGAAAAACTATCTAAAATTGAGACTTCTTATGAAAATGATGCATCGAGAATCACTTAATTTTGTCTTTGCAAAGACCGCCTGTGCAAAGCACTGGTAAGGAAACTGATAAGTTCATAATCGAAGTACTTTCACCCGGGAATAGTATTACATATGTTTGACACGTGTGTAACTCGGTTCACTTAAAAGATATGATTTGTTTTCAGGAATTCAGCAAATGTGTGGGAGATGGAAGTTTTTTCTAAAAATTATGTAGGTACGTGTACTTCACATAAAAGTATGAGTACCTTACTAACCAAGATAAAATCTCCAAAAGAGAGAAATGTGAAGAAATAAGTGAACTTTTTCAACATCGAAAGCAAAATATGTCGAGATTTGTATAATTAAGCGTCGTGATTGACTAATTTGTAATATCACGCTGACTATATAACCCGAGAGAAGATATTGTGCCGACAAAAATATCGAAATTGTTGTTAAAAACTTAAGCAAAATGAGCAAAAAGAAAGAACGAAAAATAACATATACATGATTTTTTTGTTTTCTAATGAACATCATGGCAATCTAAAAATTCGAAGAAAAACCTTATGGTGTATCCAATCAAGCAACTATATATCGTATTAACATCATCACTGTAATGAACAGCCATATTAATTCGCCTCTAGTATCCCCTGAATCGTTACATTGTACATACATTTTCTCGATAGATAATTATAACACACATTTGTTAGTTGTCATAATTTATAAAATATAGTTGTTGAGAAAACTCCTGGTTTTGATGTTTACAAAACATTTTATGAGTTTATACACATTATTTGAAGGGAAAGAACTCAGGAAGACATAGGCTTTAAAAGTCTGTTGGTAGCAGATGATAAAGCATGAGATGTCTTAGAGTCTGACCGTACCAGAGGGAAAGACTTATTCAGACTGAGATTTAAGTCTGACCGTACCAGACTGAGATCTTAGGTTTGAATGTTCCAAACTGAAATTCTAGGCAAACTCAGAACTATGGAATGTCAGACTTAAGATGAATCCACGAGATAAGATCACCAACGGTACAGTATTTCACTTACCTTTTATATATTGATTCTGTTATACTAATATGATTTACAGGATCAATTAATGGACAACTTCCAAAGAAGAATAGAGCACTTATGGAAGCCCAGATTCTGGTTGTATGGGCGAACAGAATCTAAGGGGATCTGATCTACCCTCAACGGTCAAAATGACTTGCCTTATAAAGTCTGTCCAAGAAAGGAAAGACAAAACTCTCAAGGAAAGAGCCAACGGTCGAGTCTGGCTTGGAGAGTATTTAAGGATAGGTTAAGACTTAGGGGTAGTGTAGATGAACATCATTCCAAAGCTGATTCTATTCTTCAATTGTTGTTCATAGTGCGTATTGAGTGATCTCAGTGTATTACCAAAAAGAGAGTGACTTAGTAAGACTAAGCACAAACACTCGAGAGTGTGTAATCACCGTTGATCATATAGTGAAATACAGCCGATTGGCTAGTCTCCTGGAGAGTGGACGTAGGCTTGCCTAAAGCCGAACCACTATAAACAGTGTTTGCAATCTTCTATACTCTCTCTATTTAATTTCTGTTTGTTGATTGCAATAGTTTGTTATTACGTACGCATAAAATTCCTATACACCTATTCACCCCCCCTCTAGGTGTTAATACTAGTTCTAACAATAGCCACGTTTGATTAGACAAGCCACACCTAGATGATAATTGATATTTGAGCATGTCATCCATTGATCTGAGATAGGGTCGAAAAGATTTACCTTAAAAGGCAAAAATAGCTCAATTTTTTTTTAATAGGCAAAAGGCGGAAAAAAGCACAAAAAAAGGAAAAAACAAAAAACAAAAAACAAAACTTGTACATCCAGCTTGATTTTGACTTTTGGACGATTAATCAAGAATCTAGGATGTTTCAAAAAAGAGATATTCTTTCTCAAGCATTTATGATAGAGATGGTTCAGAAAAGTGATAATTTAATATTACCAAGTGTGTACTATTAATTGTCTCCAAATTTTAATCATTAAGACTTTGTTTGTTTCATTGAAAATAAATAATTTAAAAAATATTTTCTTAAAAATGATCGTTTGTATATCTTAAAAATGAATAAAAGAAAATTTTTTTCATTATAAACAAAAATGTTTTGACGTAAATTGTTAGTGATAATGGAAAATGTTTTCTTTGGCTAATTATTTCAAATGATACAAACTATCAATTTTAAAAATATACTTTCCAAATCATTTATTTTTATGAAATAAGCGGAGCTTAAAAAAATTATTTTTAAGTGTTAATTTCTTAAGCGCCTACATTCAATTGGATTGGCTTGTCTTTTCTAGATACGAAACGGCATTTTGAATTAGCATTCTTGAAAGAACCTGTTGCACCGTCTACTTAAATATAAATTATCACTTTTTATGAAAACATTTTTTTATGTGTTAATTTCCATATGCGTCGCGGGAAGTCGTTTTCAAATGGTGCCACCTACTTAAAAACGCCGAATAATCTTTGGTTTAGTTTTGCTAGATCCATTGTGAATATGATTATTATTTTTCAAAGAAAGGGCAAAAATGATTTTGTAATCCCAGTCCAAGTTTTAACAATCCCCATACGGGGAGAAACGATTCAGTAGCTTTTAACCAACCAACAATGGATAATAGTCTAAATGGGAAAAAAGATATTAGAAATATCATAATTTTCGTGCAACACTTAGTGCCAATATTTTTTGTTGGATTATTTTCATGCCGCATATGAGGAAAAAACGATTACCTAAGTGCCTTCAATGATAAGTTCTGACAAAAGATTTCAAGTGGCTTTTTTAATAAATTGTTAATTTAAATGTGATTTTTTATATATTAAAAAGATAATCCAACGCTTCTTCGTTCTTCCCGACTCCAGATTCTTCCCAGATCCTTCCTCCATCAACCGAGCTCATCTCCTCCATTTCTACTCCCTCACCTTCATCTTATACTACCGTACTTTCCGAGCAGCTTCATTTGGTTTGCTCATTTTTTACCGGCTTTGTTGACACGCATTTGAGCCGCTTGTGCTTGTTCTCCTCTCCATTACAAGATCCAGCTCTTAATTTTGCCTCGAAGTTGTCAGTCCGAATTAGGGTTTGAAGAAGGCAAAATTGAGTCATTTCTCACCAATTCTTAATGATGTCAGTTTTAGAATTTCTTTACTGAATTTTGCTATATCGGATTTCCGACAAACCACCTTGATTTGAAGATATATGAAAATATCATTGCATCGAATCTTGACTTTTCAAATTAGAGTAATCACTTAAATGATTTTTTTATCAAAGTGGTTTTAAAATAATCCGATAAAAAGTTTTGGCCTTAAAATGACATTTGTAATATTCTTTTTCTCATCTTGAAAGGCATGAATATGTAAATTTCGACGACAAGCCGAACGCGCGTTTACGGAAGGGAAGCAACGCCGAATTGATTCCATTTGACTTTCTTGTGATCTGTATAAGATTCTGATGTCGGGGGGGGAGGGGGGGGGGGGTTTTCGAAGTGAATAGTGGTACCAATTTAAATCCAAAATGCATTGTCCGAGCCTCCAAAGTCGCGCTTTTTGGCCCTTTCTTGCCCCAGAAAAACGTGTCTTGCTGCACGAGATCCAAAATGAACGACAAAAATCTAATCTTAATTAACAGGATTCAAATGTGCCAATGTAATTCTTTGTCTTTCTTTTCTCTTCATTGTCCTCCTTTTCTATGAATTCTTTTTACTAGGCATGTAAATCTACCTTCCCTAGTGTGGGATCTGTTGATGAATTTCCTTTACTTATTATCGAAGTCTTAATACAAACTGGGTGAATTTTTTGCGCCACTCATCGACGTTATTGTCGGTTGTAGTGTGTAAGATGATAGCATTGACTTGACATAAAAAAAAATAGAAAAGAAAAATTAGACATCTAGAAGGACATAAGCTAAAACACAAACGACACCAAGACAAAAAGCAGAAAAGCATTAAGCGGTCCGGTCTCGTATCTTTCTGTAATAATCGCTGATCATGCAGCGCGTTTCCTGGAATGTACATGGTGTCACTTTTCTTATAAAATCATCTGCCTTTATCTTTGGACACAGAAAACTAAACTCATTCAAGTGATTAATCACTCATTAACTTTGAGTTTGAGTTCGTCAAGAAACCGCGTAGTCATTACTTTCTCTGCTGCATCTTTTCTCAGCATCCAAACACCAGACACTTTCTCAGTTCCTGCTAAGCTCGACGAAAGAAAGGAAAAATCATGTCGATGCATAAGAGATCTTCGGCTTCCAGTTCTTCAAGTCAACCAAATCAACCCAAGAAGCCATGCTTCTTTCCAATCAAGTACGTTCACTTTTCCCTCATAATGCTTCAATGCGCGATTTTGTTTGATGACCGTGTTTAGCTTGACGAAAATTCAGTGAAGAGTTCTTGAGTTGAAGATTCTTGAAATGAGAAATATGGCGAACCCTGCATTGGAGTATAACGTTGATTAACTTTTGCCCCATGAAAGTTCTGAATCGCTTTGGTTTAGTTTTTTGTTTGTGGGTATGTGCTGTGGCTTCAATGCGATGTATTGAAGACCTGTATATGTCTTCATCTCGGAGCTGTTATGCGATTTCACATTGGCCAATTGTATTACTTCTTCCTTATTTGGATTGAACTCATTATAAATCTTTTACCTGGCAAGTGAGCTGTTGCTGTTACCTGATTACTTTGCTATTTTTGCTAAGTTATCCTATCTTGCTTGTATCTTTGTGATGATCTTCACACAGGCAAGAGAGGAGCTGTTTGACGGAAGAGGATGTCCGGAGAGTGGTAAGATGAGTAAAGTAGCTAACTTGGACATAGAAAAAGCAGTCTTCATTCTATTTTAATTGCTGATCTCTTCAATTAGAAGCGGTTTGGATGCATTCTAACATTCCAGTCAGTTTCTGGATAGAAATCCAAATCAGTAATTGCTATGAGATGTATAGAGAATTATTGTTTGAGTTGTAAAAATGACCTGCTGACTGTTTCCTCTAGGCTTTTCCTGTGAAGCAATCCCACTAGAAACATGTTTTAGGCTTCTCATGTTGTTTTAGACAGCATGAATCACAAAAAGAAACAAATTTTTAATGAAGCGCCTGGACATAATTGTCTTCTTGATTCTTGGAAAAAGGGGTCAATGACAATTTGCATGTAGTAGGAGGACAAACAAGATACCAATGATTTGAAACTTGAATACAATGGATACGTGACAGATGATTCTTGCAATGTAATTCTTTGCTATTGCTCTTTACTGGACAGATCAAAGAAGAGCTGGAGCATGCTAAATCTCACTCGGCCAAGTGTTGTCAAAGGTGAGTGTATTTCGTTTGGTTTGTTGGCATCTTATCTGCATCAACTGATTCCTCTAGTAGAATTTGAATCTGTACTGTCTTGCCCAAAAATAATAATAGATCGAGTATGATATGCCATCATTGAATGAATCTGTACAGCAAAGTGCAGTACCAGCACATAATTTCTTTTCAAATCACCAAAAGAACGGTGCATTTGGTGATAGCTGCTAATTAAATTTACTTGCCTCTGTTATCAATTTACTGGACAAATATGTATTCCAGCTCTTTGTTGACTTTTCTATGTTGCCCTAGATTTAGGGAATGCATTTGAGTAGTCTGGTATCTATCTTTGTATATTGTAATTAGGTCTAACATTCATGTGTCCTAGTAACTAAAATGTTACATATGGATATTTGTCTATTTGTTATGAATAAATCCACAAGATTGCAGTAGTTCACGGTGTAAATCTTCATGTTGTAGTTGCTCTAGCAATGCTGTCAAAGAGATAAAGAAACAGATGCAGCCCATGATGGAAAATTTTTTGCAGGAACTGGTAAGATAAACAGATTCTACAAAATTTCCACTTTGTCTCAGATATATCTCCATCGACACTTAAGATATGAGTTATTTATCTGCATGTCATGAAGTGATCGAATGAACTTATTGAGCAACAAGTCTGTTTATAGCTAATTGATTAGTGCGGACTGTTTGAACAGCATTCAGTGAGCATTAACTTTGCACAATTTCCTTTTGTTCAATAAGTAAACATTCATTTTTATTTTTTTGCATAACCTGCGGAAAGAAAAACATCGGAGGACTGCATTCCATACATGTACATTACAGCATAATGTCCCACCTTTATAGCCAATATCGAGGTGCCAAAACTTCCCTTTGATGTGAATTCTTGGGGAAGATCAGCCTGTTATCCTTAGTGTAACTTTAATCCGTTGAGCGACGGCCCTTCCACTCAGCACTGTCAAATCACTAAGGCCATCTGCACTACCAATACCAAGAGCAAAATACTACACAGAAAAATAAGATGCAAACTCAAAACCATGCCACCAGATTACAGCAAAGTTCGTCAACATAGCCTTGCCAATTCTACACACCCTTAATATCAGCAGTGTCTTATTTCCTTCCAGAACCATAGCTTTTGAAGAGACTTTTACGGAAAAAAATGACTGCATCAAGGACAGAATAAGATCAAGAGATACATTTTCACGCTTCACTAAGTTCCTCTCTTTCCATAGATAATAAATCGTTGCCTTCCAGACTAATTTCCTCACTAGTTCCTTCAAACTATTCCCCTTCATGTTCTGCAAGGCCCAAGCTCATCCTTCCAGTCACTTGCAGATCTAGGACATGAGAGTAGCTATAAACTTGTTGCCAAAATCTGCTTTGAGAATACATACTTAAAGAATAAGTGCATTCGAGATTCTTCATGTTGCAAGTGCCACCAATGTCACACCAAGTTTTCATGCTATCCGATGTGTGCAACCAATTATGAATCCCCAGCCAAGTTATAAAGCCATAGTTTGGCACATTGGGCTTAAACCATACAAGCCCAAGCCAAGTCCCTCTGTTCCCACATTTGCTCACTAGCTTCCTAGCCTCTTTTACAAATAAAAGCCCCGAGATGATCCAATAGATACCACTTTGCCCACGGAGCTGGAGTTTGGAACAATCAACCCACAAAAAGCCATTTGAATTCAAGCATATCATCAGACCCTGCAGGAGGCCATCTCCATTCAATTGCCTCAATAACATCTGCAACTGTGGCTTTATCACCTGAAGCTGAATCATACCCATTCCAAAGCACATTTAAATTTTGCATGGACATGGAATGGAAGGGGAAAATGAAAATGCTTAGGATTGTTCATTTGAGCTATATATACAACTGCTCTTTGGTAAACAGTGTGATTTCAATGTGCCTGAAAACTTAGCTCAATAAGGTGTTCGATAAGAACTTTTTTTCTTTTATAGAAGGAATGATCATATAGGTTTTTTGACTCCTAATGTAATATATTGGTTTTGTATCCCTTTTGCTTCCTTTTATTGATTCTCCAACTTTGGCAATTCTTCTGTTGGCGGTGTCAAACAGAAAGAAGCATTCAAGCTTGCCAATTTTCATTCTCCGCACCTCGGAAGGTATGATGCGCTTCCCCCTTGATGCCATTGAGAAATGCTTTTTGCTAGTATCAAACAGCTATGCATGTTGATGTTTTAGGGGATAATGGTCCTACCTATTACTACCAACCCACAGCAGGCAGCCAGAGCTCAGTGAGTGTATGACTTGGTCGTGCGCCAAAGTGTCAATGCTCCAATTTAGAACATAATTTTTGGAGCTTGAGAGCAGTGAAGCATTTTATTTTTGAAAAATTTGCATTATTAAACTCTCTGAGACAACGGATCTATTTAGCCCTGGCAGTAGGATTTGCCAAGTGAGATGTCTGGTAGTTTGTCTATCTTTGTCATTGATTTCCTAAGTTACCGCTTCTGTACCTGTTCTAATTGTAATGGTTGTCTTCCGGAGAGAATGCAGGGCTGATGCTAGATCTATGGAAAACAATTACGGGAGAAACTTACAGCTTAAACTTCAAACCAAATTGTCACTTCCTTTATATACTGGAAAGAAACTAGAAGGAGAGAATGGTACTCCCATTTCCGTTGCCTTGATCGATGCAAAAACAGGGGATGTTGTTACATCAGGCCCGGAATCCTCCATGAAGTTGGACGTTGTCGTGCTTGAAGGTGACTTCAACAAAGAGGATGGGGATGACTGGGCTCAGGAGGAGTTTGAGAAGTACATGGTTAAAGAGCGTGAAGGAAAGGGGTCGCTTTTGACTGGAAATCTCCTAGTGACGCTCAAGGGAGGTGTGGGGGAGTTGGGAGAGCTGATATTTACTGACAATTCCAGCTGGAATAAGAGTAAAAGATTCAGGATAGGGCTTAAGGTGGCAACAGGTTATTGTGGGAATGCACGAATCCGAGAAGCAAAGACAGAAGCCTTCCGTGTCAAGGAATACAGAGGAGAAGGTAGGTCCTTCCTTTATGACTGACCATAAACATGGTCTTGGGCATCGATCGTATTCAATTTGTTACTTGAGAGCTTACGGACCTCAACATCTTGAACGTCGAGATAAATAAGAAACAAATGGCTTCTTTGTTATTAGCAAATGTTGACACTTTGGGTCAGTTCCAGGGGAGAGTTTGCACGCCTATCAGAAGTTTGCTTATACTAATCATTAATCTTACAGTGACTGGGACCTTACTGTATATGTTCTCTTCATTTACAGCATACAAGAAACATCATCCACCTGCATCTGACGATGAGGTTTGGAGGTTGGAGAAGATTGCCAAAGATGGGAAATCTCACCAAAAACTGAAGGAAGCTGGAATACATAAAGTAAAGGACTTTCTACTGCAACTGCTTACGGACTCCAAGAAACTGAGAGAGGTAAGCACTCATTTATTGATTCTCAGTTAGGGTTTGATTGACTACCAAGAATATAAGTCTTGTGGGTTCACTCATCATAGATTCTTGGAAATAGCATAACATTGAAG
>CM026414.1:44804452-44821674 GCA_014858505.1 Corymbia citriodora subsp. variegata
GATGAGTTACAAATTAGTAACTACTGAAGAAGTAGCAGAAGTAAATGTCACAAGTAGACTGATCAAAATCGTAGGCATGTGGGGCTAAATGCTCTTGAGGGGCAACAAACCTTACTAGCCCATCCCTAACTCTATGTCCATGTACGGTGCAACATTGGATCATAGAGATTTTCTCTTGTGACATGCAAAAGGCAGATCGAAAATTTTAAGCTCCTCTGAGCATTTTGCCACTCCCTTGAGCGCCGGTCATGCTAGTTTGAGCTTCGTCGAGTGATAAGATTGCCAGTAAGAGAAGATTAAGCTTAACCTACCTTTGCTTATGTGATCCTCAATTTTCGATTTTCAAGATTTGAGGGCTTTATCTTGTAGACATGTTCTACAATCAATTTCCCTCATCGTCGGTCCCGAATAATCAAATGTAATGTGTCGATCGGTGCTGACCAAAAGCTCGATATTGATTATCCACTATTTTATACAATTTATTAATTGTATCTTCCGTTATTGTTTCCACAGCTCGTTTCCCTTAAAAATGATTATCCACTGTTGTGCAAATTTTTTTTTCTGGCATCATACCTTTTGCTGCTATTGATAGACACCCAACCATTAATTTCCCGGGATCAGAGATTGTAGCTTGTTTATTAAAAATGCTGATAACTAAAGTGTTAGAAATCTTAATCCTTAAAATTTGAAATATAAAGTCGTTTGATGACATATAATGATGATATTTATTGTTGTAAAATATATGCGGCAAGATTCGAATTACCATCCATTATTTTTCTAGTGAATGAATTAAGTAAGCCGTTCCACATTAGAGTTCACCCACCACTCGGTGTAGTTTACAGTTCAATGCAGTCATGGGATTACTTAAATACCGGCATTAGCTCTTTGGAGCCCTAGCATCAGTTAATAGTTTATGTGGTAAAAAATAAAATCCCTTACCTATAATGTTAGGTGGAATTTGATTTAATTGATTCTTATAAGTCAATCCACATTAAGGATGGCAATTATGAGCACGTGCGTTAAAATTGAAAATTGAGTGCTGAAAATTTCTGTTCAGTGCCGATCATGTGAAGTGCCAACGATAGTAACAAAAGGTTTGATGAAAAATCGATATTGTGCATTATGAATCTCTTGCAATCATTAAAAAAAAAATAGATGAACATTATTAGTAGGTTTTTTCACTATATTTGGAAAGATTATGATTAGCAATAATTATTTTTTATTTAAATAAATTAATTTACTCCTCCCATATTTACCGGATAAAGTAGATTTTTGACTAAATGCAGTCACTTAAGTTAATTTTACTTAAAGTTAGCAAATAATTTTAATCTCATTAAAGTGTCAAATTTTTAGTTATTCAGCACATAATTCGGTTATCAAATAATCCCCAATAAGTTTTTTTTACCTTTGAAATTCCCCCACTAGTCCAACTTTCTGCCGGTCCATGTTCGTCTAGGAATCCATAATTTGATCCGGTCCAATCCAAAAGGCCTATAAACCATTATCATTTCCCCATTTTTTCTATAAAAAAAAATATTTCATTCATTTTTAGGAATATACAATTAAGAAACGTAGTCCAAATACAAAACAAGACAACAAAACAAGCTCCAGGTTGTTGGAGCCCTCAAGACATTTGGAAAAAACCTGTTGAATAGCAATTAACCAAAGCAGAAAAACCTGGAGTCGTCATACATCTCTTTATCCAGTTACACCGTTAGCGACCGTGACCCATCTTTTTGCATCACAAATAAAAGACAGTCCCACGGAATATGATCACAAGCTTTCCTCATTAAAGGGAATCATGAAAAGAGGACCTTGCTCCATCAACCCTCATTAGCACCAACGCTAATGACCATCCATCCACGTACAATTCAAAGTACTGCCAAAGCTGCCCACTTCTTTACCAGATAAATTGGACTCTTGACCAAATGTAATTATTGAAATCAACTTTATTGAAAGTTAGCAAACGAGTTCAATCTCATCAAAGTGTTGGATTTTTAATTATTCAGCACTTAATTTGGCTGTCAAACAAGTCGTGTGTGCTTTTTCCTTTGGAAATTTCTACGATTCCAATCATCTGTCAAGTTCAGACCGGAAAAATAAAATAAAAAAATCATCTACTGGGTCATGCTTGTCTAAGAATTCGTAATTCGACCTAGTCCGGTCTGAAAGCTCTATAAAACATTGCCAATTTTCCAGTTCGACCCAAGCTTTTTTTGCAGTTACCGGGCCAAATGATGTCCATGTACGAAACTACGAACTACCTGGTTTTTTGCTCGTTGAACGTCCAACGCGGCTTGGAAATCATAGGAACCGAAAATTTTCAAGACCAGACCCCAGAATCATTTTCCAAGAAAGTTAATAAGGACCAGATTTTCGCGGAAAATGACCCGTGTCGGTCACGCCCCCGTTGCATATTTGTCGCTCTCTTCTTCTATCTCTTTCTCGCACGGAACGACGACCAGTCCAAACTTGCGTGCAGACTCGAGTCACCGAGAGGCGAAGTCCGACCGTCATGACAAGACAAAAGAGAGCGACGGACGGATGCTTCTTGTAATATTTACTTTCAGTGGGAACCAGCAAAAAATAAAAGCAAAAGAAAAAAAAGAAGTTTGAAAAGTCCACAGAGAAAGCAAAAGGAGAACGGTGGAAGCTTCGGCTCTTTTAAGACGCCGAGAGCAAGCAGGCGGAGAAGAGAGGAAAGAGGAAAAAAGGAAGAAAAGAGAGGGTTTCGCATGTTCTCACCATGGACACCTCGGCAAGCTGGAATCATTACGTATTGCAATGTTGCGCTCTCCATTCATCTATTCAGACTAGTTTTTGGTGTTAGGTCTTTTTGAATTGTGGAGCTTCAGGATTTCATGAGAATGGTGGATTATGGCATTATAGAGCTGTGGATTTGACAGAAGTCGTTTTAGTACAATGGTTATGTTGAATCCAGATTTTAGGATTTCATGGGCAAGTTTTAGATTGCATTTAGGTTTGAGTAATCATTTTAGGTAAGCAATTTATCAGTGTACATGAGTGATTTGTTAGTATTTAGGAATAATTTAGCCATTTCATAGTTGATATTTGTTGATTCTTGTTTAATAGTTAGGATGACGAGATCATTGGTTCGTTTAGCTACGCATTGTTTAGTTTGGACATTCCTAGGTTGGTTATGCTATCGATGAATATATACAACTCACATCTTAAAGTGATAATGATTTGATATGTATATTGAACTAAGAAGAGTATGTTTATTACATAAAATTTTGGATCAAGTGTTTATTACGTTTTGCTATTTGTGAATAGTTTGATCGAAATGTTTTACGAAGGTGTTGCAAAACGTTATGTATATGTGTGAACTTGGCTTATAAAATGAATTCTGAATTGGTTTGGAAAACGTATTGTGATTTATGAATTAGTTTCTAGATTTGGCTTTAAGGATTGTGGAAGATGTTGTTCATTAGTGTTAATATTCAATATTGCTATGAGCCCAATAAGGGGTTTGTAGGTATGCATACTAGGATTGTGGAAGATGTTGTGGATTAGTGTTTATGCTCAATATCACTATAAGCTTAATAAAAGGCTTGTAGATATGTATACTGGTTTAGCCCCACAAGAGAGCTCCCACCTTTGTTTTTTTTTTTTTCTCTCTTTTTTTCAGTTTTATTTATTTTTAAATAAAATTTAGCCTTCTTTAGTTTCTTTTAATTTAATTTAAATAAGATTAAAACAAGAAAATAATTTAAAACAACAAGCAAGAGAGAGAAATTTATTTTTAAAAAATCCACATTGGCATTTTCCTTAATTATATTGAAGCCGTTAATGAAAATATTTTGATTACCCTAATTTAATAAGTTTTAGAACTTAATTACAATTTTTGAAAATTTTAGGATTTAATTACACTTTCACAATAAATTTTAAGACTTCTAGTATACATGTCCCAAAAATTAATTTAAGAATAAATTTATCACAAATATACTAATTTGGATAATATGCATACCGATGTAAGGTTCTTCGGGTTATTGACTCTTATATATTTCATAATTACTTATGGAATTTACTAGTTCTATAGTCCTTGTAAGCACATCTTCTACTGGATGATGGTTACAACTTACAATTTGCAAATTTTCGATATTTTTCGCGTAACACATCACACGTCATCCTCCCGCACGATGAAAACGCGTCAGAAAATCGACGTGTGCTTCACGGGTCTTGGCAACGTACGACGGAACGAAAAGCTGCCCGAGACGTCGACCGAAGCGGACCCCACTCCAGTCCCTTGGTTTCAGTCCCTTGGTTTGCTCAAATCCACGCGCAATGATTTTTTTATGTTCTCTTTTTTTTTTTTTTTTTTATAATTTCCATCTCCTTGGAAGTTGTCTCTCTTAAGTAACTAAGAAAGTACTTGTCGACTTATTGTCGTTGACCGACAAAAAATAGAAAGACCTATTGTCGTGGAACGTTATTCGTGCAATCCCATTGGTCAGGATTAAATTTCTAATTCCAAGGAATTTTTAATTTTATGAAACACCTAAGTTTGTCTGTATTCATAAAACTACGCGCATTTGTGTGCTTTAGTACCAATGTCCAATTAAGTAAAATATTCCTTTTAATAATATATGAGACAAAAAACATACGATATATGGATCTGCATATGTTGTCATTTTGCTTAAAAGTACCACAAGAAAGTCTGGCAATATTATAATTGAATTGTAAAGTAACCTCATCTTGATTTGTTATCAATAAAAAAAATTACATAATAAATCAAGCAACAATAAATCATTTTAACATCATTAATTGGTGGAAAGTATATTGATTATTAATTTGCCTCTAACATTCCTCGAATGCGCACATATTTTCTTAGTAAGTGACTATAACACCCATTTATATTTGTTATTATTCATAATGAGTAGTCACGTACAATTAGAAGCACTTAATTGAATTATGTTTCTTCACTAGCTCAAAGCCTTACATGGAAAATAATTGAAATTTGAGTTGTGATTGATTGATCAAAGATCATGGCGAAAAGATTTACCAAAATGCTTCCTTTCCTTTTTAGAAAATAAATGATTTATATGTGTCTAAAAATAATCATATACATAACTTGAAATAATTAGTTAATGGAATATGTTTTTATTACTGATAAAAATATTTTTAAACATTTTCATAGATAATTGAAATATTTTTTGTTTATTTATTTTTATAATCGATACAAAACGATTTTTTTAATAAAACATTTTTCTAATCTTTTACTTTCTCGAAATAAATGCGTTGATGGCTAAAAGTAGTCCAACTGTTCAGGCAGAAGGCGGACAAAAGCAACAAAATGGAAAAGAAAGAAAGAAAATCGTACGGGAGATTCATAAGGTCAACGGGACAAATTGCTATAATCTGAGAAAAGGATAAACATAATTCTAAAACCGCCCACTTTCCCGGCCACTTTCCCGGCCAACTTCCCAGAAATATTCTTCCCTTTTCTCGGAAAATGACGATCCTACTCCTTTTTTTCTTGGTCGGATACGAGCCTACTCGTTCGGACAGTAGAGAATAAAAAACACTCCAGTGATTGTGAACTCATTACTTTTGAGCTTGAATTCGTGCATTAACTTTCATCGTCTTCTCCATTTCTGTGCGACATTTGTACCCATTTGTTCACCAACCAAATCCTCCAAAGTTTCAGACACTTTCCCGGTTCTTGAAAAGCTCCACGAAAGAAGAGGAAATCATGTCGGCGCAGAAGAGAGCGCAGAAGAGAGCTTTGCCTTCCACTTCTTCAGGTCAAGCAAGTCTCCTCAAGAGGCCACGCACCGCTCGAACAAAGTATTCGCTCTTCTCTCTCACTCAATGCTTTGATGCTTGCTTGATTATCTGATGATTGCGTTAGTTTTAGCTTTGCTTGATGAGATATTCAATGAAGGTTCCTTGAGTTGAGGATTCTTGGAATGAGAAACATGGCAAAGCCTGCGTTGAAGCATGACATTGATTAGCTTTTGCCTCGTGATGGTTCTAAATGGGTTTGTGCTGTGGCTTTAGTACGAAGTATTAAAGACCTCAGATGTTGCCGTCTCGAATCTGTTATGCGATTTCGGCATGGGCCAATCGCAGTATATCCTCCTTATTCGAATTAAACTCTGTTGGAAACTTTTACCTAGCAAGTGAGCTGTTATTGTTACTGGGTTACTTTGCTGTCCTGTTTGCCAAATTTTACTCTCTCGATTTGTACTTTTGTGCTGATCTGATCTTCACACAGTCAAACATGGCGTCGGTTTGGGATGAATCTTATGCCGAGGAGGAGCTGGTTGACAGAGGACGATGTCCGGAGAGTGGTAAGATGAGTAAAATAGCCAACTTGGACATATACTTTATTGTACGTCAGTTGCTGATCTCTTCAATTAGGAGCGGTTGGCTGCATTTGTGACCTTCTGGTCAGCTTCCAGATAGAAAACCGCATGGGAAATTGCTGTGAGATGTATAGAGAATTATTATTTGAGTGAGAAAAATGACCTGGTGACTGTTCTAGGCTTTTCCTGTGAAGCAATAAGGACATGATTTAGGCTTTTCATATTGTTTTGAACCGTATGGATCACCAAAAGATCCAAAATATTCCATAAAGTGGCTTGGACATAATTGTTTCCTTGAATAACCGAAAAGTGGTCAATGACAATTTGCAAGTAGAAGGAGGACAGCGAAGATACTTGTGATGTGAAACTTGAATCAGATGAATACTTGACAAGATTGCAATGCTATTCTTCATTATTGCTCTTTGCTGAACAGGTCAGAGAAGAGCTGGAGCGTGCTAAACCTCACTCGGCCGAATCTTGTCAAAGGTGAATATATTTCATTTGGTTTGTCGGCTGTAGCTTATCTTTATCAATTAATTCCTCTAGTAGAATTTCCATGTTATTGTCTCACCAATTAAAAATATCATCGATTATCATAAGCCATCAATCCATGATTCTGTTCAGCAAAGTGTAATACCTGCACATACATTTTTTTGTTGATCACTGCAAGGACAACGCATTTGGAGATAGCTGCCAATTAAATTTACTTGCTTCTGCCATCAATGAACTGGATAAATATGTATTCCAGCTTTATGTTGACTTCTCACGTCACCTTTGATTAAGGGAATGCATTTGATGAGTCCAGTATCTATCTTGTTATACTGTAATTACTAATTGGGTCTGACATTCATTTGTATTAGTAACTAAAATTCTACATATGGATAATTGTCTATTTGTTATGAAAATGTCCACAAAACAGCAGTTGCTTGCTTTGACTATTTTTCATGGTGTAGTTGCACTGGGAATGCTCTCGAAGGTATAGTGCGCTCAATGGAGAAAGCTGTACAGAAACTGGTAAGTTAAACGGATTTTATAATATTTCCACTTTGTCCCAAACATATCTCCATCAACACGTCAGATATGAGTTGTTTATCTGCATGTCATGAAGTGATCGAATGAAGTTATTGACCTACAAAGTCAGATGCTAGCTAATTAATTTATTGCGACTGTTTGAATAGCATTTATTGAGAATGAACTTCGGCACAATTTCTTTTTTTTCTTTTTATGTGTGAATAATTTATTTTACTGGACAACCTCTGCAAAAGAAAAACCCGGGAGGGCTACATCCTATACAAGTCCATTACAGCATAATGTCCCACGTATATAGCTGACATCGATGTGCCAAACCTTGCCATTAATGTGAACTCTTGGGGTAGATCAGCCTGTTATCTTTAGAATTGCTTTTATTCCTAGGCAACGGCCCTTCCACTCAGCACCATCAAATCACTAAGGCTGACTTTCGTCCCTGTACGACAAGAAGAAAGGGAGATCCTTTTGAATAACTTGTTAAAATATGAAAGTCTTATATCTAGAAGTTAGTTCATCAAGTTGACTTTCAATCTAACGACACCACACACCAAATGATAACATGATAACATGACATCATAGTCTTCCACTTCTTGACTTCCAATAACAACAGCAAAAAACTATCCAGAGAAGCGAGATGCAAATTCAAAATCATGCCACCAGATTACAGCAATGTTAGTCAACATGAACTCGCCAATTTCTACACAAATTACAGCTTCTAAAGAGACTTTTACACAGAAAAAGACTGCATGAAGGACACAGCAAACTTGATGGGTACATTTTTATGCTTCGCTAAGTTCCTTCCCCAGAGATAATACATTGTTCTATTCCAGGCTAAATTCTTCACTAATAACTTCAAACTATTCCCCTTCATATTCTGCAAGCCCTAAAACTCATTCCCAAAATCTGCTTCGAGAATACACACTTAAAGAAAAAGTGCATTCAATATTATTGTTGTTGTCTGCATAGCACACAAGTGCTATCAATGTCACACCAAGTTTTTATCATATCCCATGTGTGCAACCTATTACTAATAGCCCGCCAAGATATAAAGCAATATGTTGGCACATTAGGCTTACACCACACAAGGCTAAGCGAAGTCATTTTGTTCTTACCTATCCTCACTACCTTCCAAGCCTCTGTATAGAGAAAGAGCCTCGAGATGATCCAGTAAATACCACTTGACCACTTTGTCTACCTGGACAGAGTCTGAAGCAATCAATCCACACAAAGCCATCTGAATTTCAAGCAAATCATCAGACCTTGCTGTAGGCCATCTCCATTTATTTGCCTCAATAACATCTGCAGCTGTATTTTTATTACCTAAAGCTGAATCATAACTATTCTAAAACACACGTAAATTGTTGCAAGGACATGGAACGAAAGGGGAAAACCAAAATATGCTTAGGATTGTTCATATGATCCATATAGACAACTGCTATTTGGTAAGCACTGTGATTTCAAATGTGGCTGACGAACTTAGTTCGTTCATTAAGTTGTTTTGAAGAAGGAACGACACAATAGGTTTTTCAATTCCTTTTGATTGAATGAATTGTTTTTGAATCCCTTCTGCTTCAATTTTTTTTGTGACTCCAACTTTGTCAATTCTGCTGGTGGTGGTATTAAACAGGAGGAAGCAGTGGAGCCTGCAAACAATCACTCTCCCCACCTCAGAAGGTACGAATGCACTTCCCCTTTGATGCCGTTGAGAAAGTTTTTTTGTGTAGTATTGACCGTTTATGCATTGTTAATGTTCTGGAGGGATAACTGTCCAAACTCCCACTACCACCCCACATGGCAAGCAGTCAGAGCTCAGTGAGTGTTAGGCCACAATGACTCGTCATGCACCAAAGTGTCAATGCTCCGATTTAGAACATAATGCTTGTAGGTTGAGAGTAATGGACCACTTTATTTTATTATATTTTTAAAATTTTGCATTATTAAACTCTCTCAGACAACGGATCTATTTATCCTTGTAATTTCCCAGCGGTAAGACTTGCTTAAGTGAGATGTTTGGAAGTTACTCTTTTTTTCATTTCTTTTCCAATTTTCTGCCTCCATTTCTATTCCTATTTCTAATGGCTGTTTCCAATGCAGGGCTAATGCTAAATCTACGGCAAAGAGTGATGCGAGAAACTTACAGCTTCAACTTCAAACCAAACTGTCACTACCTATATATACTGGAAAGAAACTAGAAGGAAAGGGGGGTGATCCCATTTCGGTTGCCTTGATTGATGCTGATACAGGAAAGGTCGTCACATCAGGCCGGGAATCCTCCATTAAGCTGGATGTTGTTGTGCTTGAAGGTGACTTCAAAAAAGACGATGATGATAGCTGGGCTCAAAAAGAGTTTGAGGACTACTTGGTTAAACAACGTGAAGGAAAGAGGCCGCTATTGGCTGGAAATCTACAAGTGATGCTCAGGCAAGGTGTTGGGGAGCTGGGAGAGCTCATATTTACAGACAATTCCAGCTGGAATAGGAGTAAAATGTTCAGGATAGGGCTTAAGGTGGCATCGGGTTATCATGTGAATTCGCGAATCCGAGAAGCAAAAACAGATGCCTTTGCTGTCAAGGAACATAGAGGAGAATGTAGGTCTTCAATAGTCATTTTACAGCATAATAAACCTTATCCTTTATGATTGACTAAAAACATGGTTTTGGACACCCACAATCTTCAATTTTCCAATTAAGAGCATCATTCATACAGTCCATTACATCTCAAGTGAAAATTCAGATAAATAAGAAATGGTCAGTTTCTTTTTTATTATCAAATGTCTGGATCAGTTTCAGGAGAGAGTTTGCACACCTATCAGAAGTTTGCTTCTACTCATTGAGCTTATGGTGACTGGGACCTTACTGTATACGTTCTCTTCATTTTCCAGCATATAAGAAAAATTATCCACCTAAATCTGATGATGAGGTCTGGAGGTTGGAGAAGATTGCCAAAGACGGAAAATCTCACAAAAAACTGAGTGAAGCCGAAATACATAAAGTGGAGGACTTTCTACTGCAACTGTTTATCGACTCAGACAAGTTGAGAGAGGTAAGCACTTAGTTAAAGATTCTCTATTATGGTTTGATTGACTACAAAAACTCTAAGTCTTGTGAATTCACTCATCATAGATTCTTGGGAAGAGCATAAAACAGAAGAGCTGGGATAGCCTAGTTTGTCATGCAAAGACTTGCAAAATAAGTCGGAAAATTTATTTGTACTATCTCGATGGCATGAGGAAGCATGGTGCTCTATTTGACGCTGATCGTCAGCTGATCGGACTAATCAAAGACAGGGAATATTTTGCTACTCATCGACTTTCAGGCCAAGAGAAGGTAAGTGACTAGTTGCCACCGTGTTTTGTCAATCCAGTTCATACGCTACACACCATCATGTTGAGTTCATATAATTTGTCCAATATTATCTATGTAATCAGTAATTTGACATTTACCCGTAGCTATGTGGCTTTTTAGGTGTTAGAATCAACCGGAGATATGGAAACTTGAAACGAGGAGTTGTATGGACATCTAACTTTTTTTTTTTTTAATCAGTAAAAGTAATATGAAGCCTATATTGGCCAAGGTGCGTAACAATGTAAGAGGTAGATCTTCCCTTTACCAAAAATTAAACCTTCTCGGTCAAATGTTGTGTTGCTATTATGTGGAGACTTCCTACCTCCATCTTTTTGGATTATTAGTGCTATTTGTAATGCCGGGGAATGCCCCTAAGCTGTTGTACTAAAAAAGAAACTCTAGATGCTTTTTCTAGATCCATAATAGAGACTGCTTATTAAAAGAGTGATTTTGTGTTTTCGCACTTTGCAATGCAAAATTAGAGATGGTGACCATGTCAATCTAAGTGGCCCTCTGTACTCCGTGGTTAAATTTGCACCAGGAAAACATGACTAAGTTGAAGAGCACTCTCAAGATTTGATTTGGTGTCATCCATGAAAATCTGATACATGCGTCATCAGATTGTAGTTTGAACAATTAACACATTCGCCTTGCAACTATTACTTTCCAAGTTTAAATTATGAAGATCTAAATTACATGCACAATACAAGTCGAAGCATGTTTTATTTCTTCACTGATCCTCTCTCGATCTTTGCATCTCCACCTAACCTTTCTTTGGTGGAGAAATGGATGGCAATAGGCGTAAAATAAATTGAGGTTCTTTTATTCTTTCTCTGAGCTGCACTTGCGTACTTACTCTGAATCCATGTTCATCCATGGTAATGCAACATTACTTGCTGAAAAAGAAACTTGAAGTTAAAGTTCAATAGTGGAGATAAGTACTTCCAGTAGTCCAACTTGAGCAATATACCGAGTGATTTTCTCCCAGGAACATGGAGATACAATCGTGAAAAATGCCTTTGATAACTTGAATGATGTTATGGAGTTCAATGGTGAGACTTTTTCTTCTTCAATGCAAAAGAAGATCTCAAGCTCTTTCACTCCACAAATTCGTGCCGCTCCAGGTGGTCTAGAAGCTCTTCAGGCAAATGTGGGCTTGACTGTTGAAGGTACGTGCTCTAAAGCACAAAATATCCCTCCCTTTAAGCTCATATAAAGATGCGACCTGTGAAATAATGATGAAAATAGGACTTTCCACTTGATTGTTGAGCTTTAATAAATAGAAGCAATGTGTTTCATATCCTATAATATGAAGACGTTTAACTGTGCAGATACACTTCAATTGAAGTTGCACCCGAGGAGATTTTACTAATTTTGCTCCATCTTTGGCACTGACTCTAAGTTATATGGAGAGGATTCCATTCGTAAGTTAGGCTTTAAAGTGTCTTTAGATGCAACCAGAAATGCTCAGAAATGGTTTTTACTGTGCAAACAGGGGAGCAGGTTATTGCAGGTCACTACCAAAAGCAGTAATCTAATAGATTATCAGTACAAAAGGCAAAAGGGCAATAATCAAGTGCTTCGTTTTTATGAGGGTTCAATTTAGGAGATTTGACTTCAATTTTGACATGAAAGATTTAAGAGTTGAAGTATCAAATTAACCTATAAAGACATGCAGCATATAGAAAAGTCGATATCTAATGCTAATTATGCACAAAAAGATTTGTTGTGTAAGCTGTGATTATTGCAAATGAGCCTACGTGTTCTGTCCAAGCAATTAAAAAGCAACTAAAACATTGGCTAATAACATGTGCCTTTATGAGTGGGGGATTGGGGATTGGGGAATGGGGAGGGCAGATACTTATGACCACCTGCACCTTTGTGATGCTAAATGGATATTGACAGGATATTGCTATCGCTAGGTAAATATGAACAGATGTAATAAGCACACTGGCAAAGTGTTTATATGTTCAATTTTACCAAATGGTGACTGGAAGATCATATTAGAAAAGAAGGTTATTTGTCAAATGTAAAACTTAGAAATTGAGATATATTTAGTTCAATATGTGAAGGAAAGGGCCTTGTCAATTGAAGCACTTAAGGATTACCAAGACCAGTGGCAAGAAAATTTAAAGAGATGTGCAGGGTAAGGAAAAAAAAGATTAGTAGCACTTTCCTTGATATCTGAATAGTAAAAGCTCATAACAATTCATTGCAAGATTTTTTATAAGCTTGTAACCGGTGCTCCCATCGGCTTATGTTTGCTAACCATATTACTGTTCTAATTCTTTCTCCAGGACATAATGATGTAACTGCTATGGCATGGTCAGTAGAGCCTCCAAATACCAATCCTACAAATGACAAGGAGTTTTCAGTTGATGAAATTCCCTTTGAACGTCATCCCATCTTTAGAGACAGCTTGGATGATCTAGTGTCTCCAGGAGATAATGGTAATACTATTTTCGGATTGCCAGTACAGTCCCATGATATCAACATACAATTTGCCATGTGTAGCCAAACGATCCATTCTTGGAGCCCAATGGACTATACAGTAAATGAGCATGGTGTCCCCTCTGGACCAACCTATGCCCCAGCATCGAGCTTCCAATCTAGGAATGCACTTCCTCTGTCTGCAGGCATTCATGGGATGGAAGATTTCCGATCACCCGATTCAGATGATATTACTGTGAACCAGTTGGCTGGTGTTCAGCACCCATCAGATGACGACACCTTTCAGACCTCGCAATGTCATGTCAGTTTTCCCACCGGAAATGCTTTTGCACGCTGGATAAGGATATTTCTAGTGCTCAAGCGGTTTTGCCACATCAGGAAGAGACGTGCGAGAGTTGGCCGTTAGATGAACCGCTGATTGAAGCCCAGGCTTGACTTGATTGTTCTTCAGTTATTTATCTATAGGGTACCTGTCATCATTTTATTCATTTGGGTTCATTTTATTCATTTGGGTATGGAGCCACTTTGTTTAATGCCTTGTTAAGCGACTAGTTTTTTCATCAAATCTCTACTTCGGTTCTCTTAACATCATTTTTCAAAGAGAGCACTGCTACCCACCGGCAATAGAGCTATTCTTCAGAACACATACGCTGTCAAATCATAATGCCAAGTTCCCTCAATATTCTCCATCTATTCAGATTGTTAGTTTAATATTGACATGAGTTACAAATGATAATTAGTTTTACTGCAACTGAAAAAGTAGCAGAAATAAATCTTACATGACTATACAATGGCTAGGTTAGCCAAAGGTGCTTCTTCTTTTTTTTTTTCCTGGCCTTCTCTTCTTATTTTCTCGGTCCTTGAAAATTTTAACTGCAATTTCTCCAAAACAAGTTTATGTAAGATGGCTCGTGGATAGTTTGATTTAGGATGGGGTTTGCATTGGAATTTGATCCTTCTAATATAAGATTGGGTATCTAAATCTTTTATCTAAGGTATGCCATTCCACAGGTCCCTTATATCCTGAACTATTTACAATTTGCTTTCAAGAATCACCATTTTCCATAGACTATCCGAATAAACCCAAAAAAAAAAAGAGAGAGTAGTGTTTGCCTTCCATTGTACAGGGACCGATCATGCTTTGCATGCAGTCTTTGAAATGATCCTTTCGTGGCAATACAAGAAAACTTTGGTCAAGAACAGATTTAAGAAAGTAGTCATGCTTTTTTTTTTGTGGCCAAATGAAAGTTTATTAGTCATAGTCAGCATTTCCGGTATCTTATCTGATGCTGCAATAGTAAAGTAGTGCTAAATTTGGAGGACATTGAAGGGACATGCGGCCTTCTCCTAAGTCGACACCTACCCACTTCGTTCTTTTTTTGTGGAACCATAAGGAGTTCCGGACGAATCAAAGTTTTGGCCGCGCCGCATTACGATGGGCATAGACCACAGAATTGCCAGAGTCGGATTTTGAGAAACTTTTTATTAGGGTTGGCATCATATTTTACGACCAAAGTTTGGAAATTATTTGTAATGAAAAATTATCATAAGAATATTAATCTAAGGGTTTTGATAATCAAAAAATTAATTTGAGGTAAATTTATCACAAGTGTGCCAATTTATGATTTTTTATAATATTAACTCTTCTAAAATTAAAGATTTGGTTAGTAAATCTTTTCCGTCGACAAGGAAAACATTTTTCATTATCTCATTTTCCTAAACAATCCAAATGCCAAAAAAATATTTTTTGCGAAGTGAACCGAGCTTAAGTACTAAAGATTTACTTATTATATTTTATTTTAAAATGTTGAATACGTCAAGTGCTAATAGCAGGAGCAAAAATTTCGATGATAATTGAAAGTTGATAGTTGAATCTCATGAATCCTTAACAAACGTTGAAAAATGACCATCATCGGTAGGCTTTATTAATATATAATTGGCAAGATTTGATACGATAAAATTATTTTCTATCCCAACGAATCAAGTAACTCCTCATTACTGACTGGATTTTTTACTTAATGCATTCACTTAGATTTTTTTATTTATTTAAAGTTAGCAAATAAGTTCAATCTCATTAAAAGCATTGGATTTTCAATTAGCGTTAATACCACGGTAAATCCCAAATTTAATGCATATGTGACAAATTTACTTTAAACTAATTCTTTATCCAAAAATAGTCCTAAAAGGGTACATATGTGACAATTTACCATAAAAAATCACAAACCAATACATTTGTAACAAATTACCATACATTAGTTTTTATTAAATTGGATTAATATCATAAAAAATCACAAATTGATACACATGTGATAAACAGAAGATAAAACCCTAAAATGATATGTTCGTCAGTTATAACATGTCATCTAATTCAGTAATTTGACAGTACAATTTAACGGAAATTAATAAAAGGAAAATTTGTCATAGGTGTATTAACTATTTTGGAGTAAATTTATCATAAATGTATCAATTTGAAATTTGTGGTGTTACCTCCTAATTATTTAGAATTTAAATCGGTTATCAAATGAAAAAAAATAAAAATCATCCGCCGGTCTATGCCCGCCTAGGAAACACTAAATCGATCCGGTCCGATCCAAAAGGCCTATAAACCATTGACGGTAGCAGTAGACTAGTAGTTACCGTGGCAACCGAACATGCTGGCTTTTTGGCTCGTTGTGCACGTCTGACGAGGTGTGAAATCATACGAAAAAGCCGAAAATTCCAAAAAGTATGCAGCATTTTCCAGGAAAATTACCAGGAAGCTCCTGGCAGGAACCTGATTTTCCCGGAAATTACCGTCGTCAGCCTCTCTCTCTCTCTCTCTCTCTCTCTATGACCCGCACGTGCGCGTACACACGACGACGACGGCGACGCCTACTAGTCCAAACTTGGGAGGAGACTCGAGTAGGTGAGAGACAAAGTTCGACCGTCACGACGATGACACGAAAGAGAGATGGATGGATGGATGGATGCTTCTTCCGCTGGAGAGTCAACTCGAGAGGATATATTAATAATGGGATTGAATATGTGATTGTCGTGCTACTGCTATGTGCTGCACAGTCGGTACAATTTCCCTCTGCTTGGTCCACGACCTTTTGGCTCATCCGCTCTGCAGGAAGAAACTTAGTCGAGTTGCGTAAATAGATGTACAGGCTACGGCTCTCTCTTAGGTTATATTTGATTGATTGAATTTCTAATCAGGATATAACTAGATAATATATGATATTTAGTATATTACAGTAATAAAGCTGGATTTTTTCACATCACATTATGTACATTGTTTAGTATAAACGGCATATTAATATAAATAAACCTAAAAGTTCACATACATTGGTGGCAAAAATCTTTCGTGACACTCTTCCTTACTTTATTTTTATTTTCTTTTTTATTTCTTTTTTCCCCTTTCATCAATCTATAATAAAATTTTATTAAATAGCAAACTATACTAATATGCCTAAAGTACTAAAATTGCAATAAATATAAATATATATAGAATTTATATTGTAAGATAAAATTAAATTTGAATATATAAATAAAAATAAGATTAAATTAAAAAACCAATTTGTTATTTTTTGTTATTTTGAATTTTTATATTGAAATATAATTTTGATTTTGTCGATTTAATTTTTGTTATTCGCGAAAAATAACTTTCATATTATGGATAGTAGAATTTCTATTTACTTTTATCCCATATCTCTCATAAAATAATTTTATTCGACTTATGTCTATTTTATATTTGATTTTATCATATCTTAAGTAGACATCAAACATAAAAACTGATAAATGTTATCATGAATTTTATCATAACTATCAAACATAACATTAAATTACTCAAGTAAAGGCTATTAATTGGGATTTCAAAAAAACTCTCGTTTTGATCGATTCGCAATGGTACGGATTTCAACGAAAGGTTTTATCAAATGAATTTTCTTCTCATAAATTCTGGACTTTGGTTGAAGGGGCGATCAGTCGTGTCCCGAATTCTAGAAATTAATATGGGGAGGTGTAATTTATGCGTGCGAGCAAGTCCTTCACGAAATGGACGAATATTGAATCTTGAAAATGTCAACTA
>CM026414.1:44829978-44848376 GCA_014858505.1 Corymbia citriodora subsp. variegata
TGATTCTTCCAACTCACTTATTGCCTGTTTTAAAAATCCCTTGAGTTGATCTTGGGACTGAGCCGATGCTAGTTTAGATAGAACGAACCCCTTATCATGGAGGAAAGGGGTAACTCCTTCAGGTGGGAGGATATTAGAACAACCCTGGCTGGGGTTTCTCTTGCTTAACCAGTCTGTGACTGATTGTTCACTGACTTTATCAAAAAATTTGAAACCATCCCACCACTTGACTCTAAATTTTCGAGTCAATACGAGGGTGTCTGATTCAATGATTTTTTTATATTCAAAATTCCACGCCATAACCCATGATACTCGGAAGTATATGAAAAAGAGCATAAGGTTAGGGAATCTTTCTTCATATGAAAGGGGCTTAAATTTGCTGGAGAAGAGTTTTAAACTGGGTTGCACCCAAGGGTGCAGAATTTCACTAATGGGTCCAAAATGTTCCCACCATCGAATGAACCAGAAGGGTATCATGCGGGTATTTAAATCTTCAAAAAAGATCAACCATGTGTGGGAGTTATTCGCATTTTTCCTGAGGAAAGTATTCCACCAAGCTTGTTGGTAATCAAAATATGAATAAGAGGTTCTGTATGGTATTGGTTCGGTGATCTTGGTATCAAATTTGACCATGGTTATGGGAGTGGGTTTCCACATGGTAGGATGAATGATTTTGTGTATCCTTGCCGTGGAATAATTGATATGATTTTTATCATAAAAGTGTTTGAAAGTGACAGACTTGGTTTCTGTCAAAATCCTTTCCTAAAACTCCACAGTTTTGTAAGGATCATGCGGAGTATAATTAAATTTTTCAGAAAACATATTTCTTGCAAAGACGATCGGATGTTCGTCATAAAAACCATTTTCAACAGTGCAAATATTTTGATAGTTCGTTTTATCAAATAATTTTGATTTTGGAGGGGTTGCCTGAGTTGTCTGAGTAGGCTGAATCACCACCTCACTAAGAGTCATTTTTCCCTTTGGTTTTCGAACACTCAAAGGGGAAGGATTCAGGCTTACCTCTACCTGGTTGTTTGGCTTATTGAAGGCTATTTCAAGAAGTTTTAAGGCCTCCTGATGAGAGAGGCTAAATATGGAAAACTGAGGGTTTGAAGGTGGTGAGGAGGGTTCTTCTTTGGGAGATATAATAATCTGACTTTCTGATGTATTGAAAGGTTGTTGGGCAGCTTGTAACCAGCTTCTGATGTTGGTCATATTTTTGGGTTTTGATGCCGAAGACTGGGCAATTTCCTTGCCTTTGTCTTTTCCGGTGGGTTTGGGGGGCATTTTCCCTGTAAAAATTCTCGTATGAGAAAATCCGGTAATGAATTTGAAGAACCATTTATAAATTCAATATCAAAATCGAAAATAGATAAATGGCTTGCCATCTGGCAAAGATTTGTTTTGAAGCAATATTTTAGACATCTTTTTGTAAAACATCTTTCGCAGATTTGCAATCAATCCTTAATAGAAATTTTTGATTCAGAAGATCACCTTGGAATTTAGAAATAGATAAAACTATAGCAAGAATTTCCTTTTTTATAGTAGAGTAATTCTTTTGGCAGTCATTTCAGTGTTTAGAGACAAATTGAACAATTTGTTCTTTACTGTTTTTTGACTGCTTGAGGATTCCTCCGTAACCAATATCAGAAGCATCAGTTTCAACGATTTTGAATGCAGATGGATCAGCAAGGTGTAAACAAGGAATTTCTTTTATACTTTTCTTGATGAGTTTTACCACATCAGTGTGAATATTCGTCCATGGAGGAGGATCTTTTTTAAGCCTTTGATGGAGAGGTTTGCAAATAATGTTGATATTGGGAAAGAAATCTATAACATAATTCAAACTTCCAAGAAATCTTTGCAATTGGTTTTTATCTCTGATTTCTTCGGGAAATTTTTCAGCAAAAATTATTGATCTTTCAATAGGTATGATAGTTCCTAGGTGAATATTGTGCCCAAGGAATCTGATTTTGGTTTGAAAAAGAGATATTTTGCTAGGAGACACAACAATGCCATTTTTTTTGACTATGTTAATGAAGTGGCCGATGTGCTTGAAATGTTGATCAATATTAGAAGAAAAAACCAAAACATCATCTATGTAGACTATTATGAAATCTGAGTATGAATTGAATATATTATTCATAATCCTTTGGAATTCAGAATGGGCATTTTTCAAACCAAAAGGCATTACATTCCAAGGATCTGACACTTGAGGCGAGGGCTGATTTTAAATTTTTTAAAATCTGACGTGGACAATTTTTTTTATTAAAATTGCCACGTGGATTTTTTATTTAAAAAAAAATGCTCCGTCAGCAAATGAAGTCGCCGGAAAATGGACACGTGGCAATTTGGCCGGATTTTCTCGCCATTGGCACTTAAGTGATCCTTTTTGCTCCGATTTTGGCACTTAAGTGTACCGTTTGTAAGTTATGGCACTTAAGTGTCCCTTTGTGCCAAGTTATGGCACTTCTGGGGTCCGTACGTCTGCAGATTATCAGCATCAACGCGATGAGATTGGGATCGAGAGGTGGAGATTGAAAAATGCCTTCGCAAGATCGCTTCGATTTCATCCTCAAAATGGTAATCGATGGCAAGACGTTGGAGAGCATCCACCATTACCAAACTTTCAAGCGAATCTCCTCTAACTTGCTTGAGTAGTTGCTTCACTTCTTCTAACCTCCTCTCGTGCCTCCCACGAATATCATCCTGACACAAAAATAAGGATTCCGTGTCTTCTTTTTTTCCCTTTCAAGATTCAAATATAAGATGAATCTATTAAAGTGTTCCTCGTTGATTCTAATGATTAAGTGACAGCAAACGAGTGGAACTTTGTAAATCGTCAGTGAGCAAAACTAAAGGAGTTCCATGAAGAGAAGGGACAAGCAAACCTCGGTGGCAAAGTTTCTCTTTCCAGCTGGGTGAATATAGTCCTTAGAAGGAGTGGAAACCAAGGTCTCATATGAGGAAATACTCCATTTGTTGGTCGTTGAGGACAGAGAACTTGCATTTTGCAGATGCTTAATCTTGTCTGTTTGAGAACTTCCTTGTGAAGCGATTGGACCTTGTAAGAAAGCAAAGGTTGCTCTTGACAAGGCCATTTTGGATGAGTATAGAGAGAATCCGAAGAAGAGACGGATGAGAGAGAATGCGAGGGGGTTACTTATTAGTTCATGATGATCCCACTTATTCACCATGTCCTATTTATAGGCAAGAGGAAATGTTCAAATTACTCCCAAGGGATGCATTGATATGACGTGCCATATATGGATGGGACCCTAGAGTTTGCCTTTCATGAACAGGCACATGCGCGTGCATCACAATAAGGACCGAAATATGCCTATGATATGTGCGATCCACATGATCAAGAATCATTTGATATTGCCTTGCATATAGAAAAATTACTCATTTGTCACTTGTTTTCACGTGATTTCAAGTAAGGGTATAAGTAGTTCGATTTTTCAAAAAAATTGAGTTGAATCGAATTGGTAAGATATGATCTGGTACCGAATTGAATTCGACCCAAATCGAATCGAATTTAGTTAGGTTCGGTTCGATTATTTGGTTTTCCTTTTTTTGTCTCACTTATTGAAACCAAAGTGAAGAAGATGTGAGAAAAAAGAGAACTTTTAAGTTGATTGTTCAATTTTTATTAAGAATTTCAATTTGGTTCGGTTCGATTAATCGAACCAAAAAACTAAATGAAACAAAAAAAGTTAACTGCTATTTTTCGGTTAATTGAAACCGAAACTGAACTGACTCGAAAACACATGAAAATTTTGGTTCGATTCGATTAATTTTCGGTTCACTTTTTGACATCCTTAATTTTAGGTCGATTTGCAAGGTTTGTACTGGTATCGAGTATCCAAATATGTCTCGGGTCTAAAGTCCATGAACAAAAATTAATCAGAGGTAAATTGTAAGGTGGATTTTTTTTTCTAGACGTCTTAAATCAAGCAAAGTCGAATGCGTCAACTTTTTTCATGAATTGGAGTAGGTAAACTTAGAAAAGTCCTACTTCCACTTTGTTTCCTATCTCCACTCGATCGCTCTTCTTAAATCGAGTTCAAACTTTGACTTCTTCCTCTTGCGGCGACACATGTAATTATGCAAAGTGACGTGACGTCCGAACAATTAATTTGGTGATTGCGACCTGGTGGTATCACGTGAATTGCATCCAAGAGAAGACTTTTTTTTCTTTTTTCTTTTTTCTTTTTTAGCCGATTGAGAGACAAATCTTGCAGCAAGATTTATTAATTTTTGCGTGAAATTGAGAGATTATTTTATGAGGAATTGTGAGTGCTAAATAATTTTTAAAATATTGGATGTAATCGGGATCTGTCAAATAATGAGAGTGTTTAAGTCATTTAAATGTAATTGTGATCTCCATTTTATCATTTGATTTATAATGAAATTTTCTATAATTCTCTTCGTGTGGTATGTAAATCTAATATATAATTTATTTGCTTGCTTTATTTACTTTATTGTTTGTCTATTAATTTTCTATAGCATTGGACATTATTTAGACGAAGTTGTCTCATCGTGAAAGAGACGACATCACTTTTGACATTGGGAAAGAGGACATCATTATGGGAGTGACGAGTGCCATGTTGAACATATACAAGAAGCCAAATAAGATCAATAAGGTCCACTTGATAAGACATTTGTTGAAAGTTTATTTCACCATATCTCACATAATTTCCACTCTAAAACTCCTGAAGACGCTACTATTGAAAGCTTTCCAGAGTGCTCATAAAAGCGGAAACCCAGAAGAGGGGCCAGGGAAAAGAGTGCCTATAACGTTTGATAGACGAGCCATAACTTTTTATCTAGGAAAAATCGCATGGACCAGAGTACCAAGTTCAAAAGGCCTCGAACTAAAGCATTTCAGGATGAGGTCATTTTTCGGTGTATTCCATTTCCTGCATAGGATCAACTAGAGTTTTTATACTTTGAATTTTCTTTCGTTTTTTAGTATTTATTCCATTTCCTAAGTTTAGGACCTTTTTTGGGAATTGTCCTAGGATTTCTCAACCACGAGTAAACACGACATATTTCTTCACCTTCCTTGGATGGGGTCAACACTTGTCTTCAAATTTTAGAGAAGCAAACAGAAGACTGGGAGAAAAAAGAACAAAATAAGCTGGACCACACTTCATGCCATTTAATGTGGACATGCACAAAGGACAGCAACGTAGCAACGTGCCATGTTGCTGCAGATTTTTACGGCGAAGAAACTTTCTCTACCGCTCCTGCAGATCTTTTATATTCATTCAATTTCCTTTCTGTTTTTTTTTTTTTTTGAAAGGGACCCTAAATGTTGCCCAAAGGAGATATCTACGAACATCTATTCGAATTTTATATGGTGCCCTTCTTTTTTTCCACGACTCATCTTTCATCTCATATAATTTGAAATATTGACTAACTATCCGACTTAAGACAGTTGTCCTATCACATTTTAAAGAGTGACAATTTGCTATTGACCACATAACTATTGGATGGGACTAGAAACTTGCTCTTCAAGTCCGAGGGAAGCTGTGGCCTTTTCAAACACGTAACTAACCAGAAGGTTATTTAGTCTTAGGTTTCAATTAATTAAGCAAAAAATCTTAAGGATCATGACCAACATACATACATATTAATATGCACAATGTGTGTCGTGTAATTAGGATTACACGCGTTGTCAATAACATCATCAATAAAGCATTTCAAAGCATAATATTCCACATCATCATAAAATTACATGAATTGCAATTCATGAAATCGATTAATCACATTTCATTTCTCTTGAAGCTAATAATTGTATATAAAAAAAAGTTTATCTCACCCTTCGGGATAATTCTGCATATGCTATTGCTACGTCAAGTCATCTAATACAAATAGATCTATATCAAATATTAAGTTATTGAATTAAACTAAATTATTCATTTCCCTCTAGAACAAAATTTATGCAANAATCCAAATACGATCAATAAGGTCCGCTTGATAAGACATTTGTTGAAAGTTTATTTCACTATATCTCACATAATAACCACTCTAAAACTCCTGAAGACGCTACTATTGAAAGTTTTCCAAAGTGCTCATAAAAGCGGAAACCCAGAAGAGGGGCCAGGGAAAAGAGTGCCTATAACGTTTGATAGACGAGCCATAACTTTTTATCTAGGAAAAATTGCATGGACCAGAGTACCAAGTTCGAAAGGCCTTGAACTAAAGCATTTCAGGATGAGGTCTTTTTTCGGTGTATTCCATTTCCTGCATAGGATCAACTAGAGTTTTTATACTTTGAATTTTCTTTCTTTTTTCAGTATTTATTCCATTTCCTAAGTTTAGGACCTTTTTGGGAATTGTCCTAGGATTTCTCAACCACGAGTAAACACGACATATTTCTTCACCTTCCTTGGATGGGGTCAACACTTGTCTTAAAATTTTAGAGAAGCAAACAGAAGACTGGGAGAAAAAAGAATAAAATAAGCCGGACCACACTTCATGCCATTTAATGTGGACATGCACTAAGGACAGCAACGTAGCAACGTGCCATGCTGCTGCAGACTTTTACGGCGAAGAAACTTTCTCTACCGCTCCTGCAGATCTTTTATATTCATTCAATTTCCTTTCTGTTTTTTTTTTTTTTTTGAAAGGGACCCTAAATGTTGCCCAAAGAAGATATCTACAAACATCTATTCGAATTTCATATGGTGCCCTTCTTTTTTTTCCACGACTCATCTTTCATCTCATCTAATTTGAAATATTGACTAACTATCCGCCTTAAAACAGTTGTCCTATCACATTTTAAAGAGTGACAATTTGCTATTGACCACATAACTACTAGAAACTTGCTCTTCAAGTCCGAGGGAAGCTGTGGCCTTTTCAAACACGTAACTAACTGGAAGGTTATTTAGTCATAGGTTTCAATTAATTAAGCAAAAAATCTTAAGGATCATGACCAACATACATACATATTAATATGCACAATGTGTGTCGTGTAATTAGGATTACAGGCATTGTCAATAACATCATCAATAAAGCATTTCAAAGCATAATATTCCACATCATCATAAAATTACATGAATTGCAATTCATGAAATCGATTAATCACATTTCATTTCTTTTGAAGCTAATAATTGTATATAAAAAAAAAAGTTTATCTCACCCTTCGGGATAATTCTGCATATGCTATTGCTACGTCAAGTCATCTAATACAAATAGATCTATATCAAATATTAAGTTATTGAATTAAACTAAATTATTCATTTCCCTCTAGAACAAAATTTATGCAATTTTCTACTAATTTATATTGGGAGAAGGACACTAGAAATGCGATAATTTTCATACAACACTCACTTAAGTGTCATAACTTTTTTTGACCACTTGAATGCCATTATTTTGAAAAACAATCACTTAAGTATCATAGCTTTCACTTGATCACTTGAGTTCCAAAACTTTTTAAAAATGTTCACCTAAGTCCTACTTGTCTGATGTGGTATAACACTTGTGGTGAATATTTTTAAAAAGTTATGATACTGAAGTGATCAATTGAAAAGTTAAATATCACTTAATTAACCAGAAAAAAATTATGGCACTTAAATGAGGTCGTACATAAGTTGTATCATTTAAGTGATAAAAGAAAATGTGATGGCACTCAAATAAGTGTCATACAAAAATTATGGTACTTTATGGGGTTTAATCCATTTATCTTAGTTAAAGATTGCAATGAGGTGAATTTGGGATGTCTAACTTGATCAGTCCGTCATGAATCCGAGTTGGTTTCCAAATAGGAATCTCGAACACATCCTACTCAAACATGTAGAAGCATGAAACTTAAATAATTTACATTGTTTGTATATTTGGAATAAATATTACTACCAAAATAATTTATTGCCCGACAATCTAATACCCAAAATCGAACTATATCCTTATACCCTACATGGGCAATAGAATTTCTTTTTCTTCTTTTCACAAAAGTAAATTGCTTTTCCGTTTTACAAAGTAGTCTTTAGATTACAAAGGAGTAGTTACCTAACACAACAGATAGTTATGTGTCATTATTAAAAAACTACTTACGTAATGAAAAACTACAGCGTCAATGCATTGGTGATTATTAAATAAGGCAATTTTTAATAAAAAAAATTATCAACAAAAAGTCCTACAATTACCAAAACATTTCAATTTCTCAAATTTAGTTCTAAATATTTTGATAATTTCTCAATTTAATCCTTCTAACCAATTTTAGTCATAAATTCCTAATGTGGATGCCGGCCGGTTGTCGTGTGTGAGCGACCGGCGCTAAAGGGGACAACCTTATAATTATTTAATAATTTTATGATTTTTTTTTTAATTTTAACATTCATTTTTTTTCTATTTTCCTTCTTCCTTGCCTCAGGACAAATCATAAAGGACTATGCCTCGTACTCTCTCTTGGTCATCATAACTTGATTACCACTAATGTATCAATACATCAATATAGTTACTTAGCACATGTCATATAATGGAAGCACAGTATCACCATCACTCTATTATCTTTTTGCTATCTTTAGCTAAGTTGAAATTTAGAGAATGTTTCTTTTTCTCTTTTTCTCTTTTGTTCGTTTTTTAGGTTATTTATTTGTTATCTTGGGACTTCTATATCTTCTAGATATTATATTTCAAAAGAAAAATACATAAAGAAGAAAAATCATTAGCTATATGTTTTTATAGGATTTTTTTTATTCCAGACATCTTTATTTTATATATATTGTGGCAGTTACCATTGAAATGAGGATCACATTATATTCATCTAATAAAAAAATTATGTTAAATGGAAAAAACATTCGAAACTAAAAGAAACTAAAAATTTAACAAAAGAATCCACCTTTTTCTAAGGGTGCATTCATTTCATGAAAAATGAATGAATTGTAAAATATTTTTTTGAAAAATAATCACTTATATCGCCTATAAAAATAAATGAATGGAAAATATTTTCATCGCCTACTAAAATAGTTAGTCATAAATTGTTATCAATGATGAAAATATTTTTCATGGACCATTTTTTCTAAATGATAAGAGCAATTATATTTCGGAAAATGTTTTCAAAATCATTCATTTTTCATAAAACGAGCACACCTTAAGACATAAGTTTTATATGAAGCAAATAAGCATAATAAGTTAATGTTGTTACTATAAGATTACCATCATCAAATTTTATTTTATCATAACTTTCTAATCTTTATTGAAATGAAAAAACACAAAGTATTTGTACAAATGCTTAAAACATTTCATCGTAAATCGATAAAGATGTCGAAAGTAATTAAAGAATAATTATATCATACACTCTACGAAAAGAATTGCACATGCAGCCTCATACACCATTTATTTGGAAGAGTTCATTGTTATCATTTGGGACAATTATAAAAAAAATCATAAACCTATTGCACTTATCCCAAATGAATCCTAAACCTTTTAATTTGGATAATTTAATAGTAAACATTTTGACAAATTTTAGTCTTTCCGATAAATTTTGACCAGAAATTACTAGCTAGGTGATCTGGTCAAATCCTTTGTGGCATGGTTGGTGCTAACTTGGAAAATTTTTCTAATTTATTTAATTTTTTAAAAAATTTCTTATTATCATTTGTTCCTTTTCTTTTTTTATTTTCTTTCTTTCCAATCTTGGGTTAGCAATGTCACTAGTCAACTCCCGCTTGGTCTAGGCGAGGGTTGCCTCACTTACATCTAGTGTGGGCTTGGGTTAGGTGGCCCTCGCCAATAGCTCATAATGGTCACACCGCCCTTGCCCAAACCAAGCAAGGGGACCCAGCCCCAAGTTGGAAAAAAAGAAAAAAGAAAAGAGAAAAGAGGAAATAATGAGAAAAAAAAGAAGAGAGAAGAAGCAGTAAAAACAAAAACAAAAAATTAACGAAAAAAATTCAGAAAAATAAAGAAAAATTACAAAAATTATAGGCAAAGGTTTAGGATTGATGTGGAAAAATTGGAAAGTTTAGGACTAATTGATATCCATACAATAAGCTTAGGATTGATTGCATAATTTTCTCTAGATGAAATGAGGTGATGATTGTATTAGATATTAAGAGGAATGAATAATCTCATGATTGTGTAGTATAAATAGATGCTTAACATACACCTAGCATTGTTCAATCCATAGTAATATGAGGTAAGAATGCCTCTTCCGCTATTATTTCTCCACGCACATATTAATACAAGGTTTTTTCTCATATTATTACGAGGTTGGATATAGGTGAAAAAGAAGAAGAAGAGAGAGGAATAAATCAACCAATCAGGCGGTCCTTAAGTCGTAATGACAGCCAGATAAGCTGGACCATGCTTTATGCCGGTGTTTCGTACAAGCTTCCAAATTCATTCGATTGAACAGCGACATAGGAGCGTCCCATGAAACCCGCACCACATAGCAAATATCTCGAATTGAGTGGATCAGAACATCTTCCTAAACTAGTGGTGTGAGCTAGACATTGTTCTCAAGCTAAACTTTAAACATGATAATCGTGCAAATGTTTGACCGCCCGTGTTTTTGGTCAATCAATGTGTCAATTGATGGGTCCAAGATATAGACATGATCTCCATTGACATTTAGTTAAGCTTGGGTGTGGGCGATGTCTGTAATTTGTGAATTGCCAATTAAAGGCATGATTGGAAGGATTTTCCATCAGCGAAAGATGTAAGGAAATCAATGGCAATTTTTCAAAATGAGCAATAGAAAGTGGTGATACATAAGACGGTGGACTTGGTATAGTGACTTGACATCGACTTGGTTAACATTGCTGCCGCTACTATGGAGAAAAAGACTCTTCTTCAAGCAGAGCTAGCTTAGATATCAAGATTAAGTAAGCCAATATAGAATTGAGTTAGTTCTATATAGTTTGTAATGAAGAATAGAAGAAATATTTGTAGATTGTACAGGTGGTTAATGTTAATGAAGAATACAAGTGACATTTATAGATTGTTCAAGTGGTAAAGGTGAGAATACCTTACTTCTATCCCATCCTTATTTACGGTACCAATTACAATTCCCATCGAGGTAGTTGTCTAAATTGGAAAAGACTTACTCCCATTTAAAGGTGCCTCGGTCACAAACTCATATCCCCTAATCATTCATCGAACTAAGGAAATTCCAATTCGTCCGTGGCACAAGTTCGGCAAGTGTACTAGGCATATGATATAATTGAAGTTATATTCCTATTTACTTTAGATCATACAATATTGATGGGGTCATTCAGAATTAAATGATTATCATGTTTCAAACTTTACATTTCAATTGCAAAAGTGGAACACTTATGATAATGCTTTAACAGAATGTCAGCCACGCTAGTTGCTCCTTCCTACCTTTTTTTTAATTATAAAAAATAGTATCAATTACAATGTCAAATATAAATGTAATCAATAAAAGATTTGATAGATCTCTAAATGTCCCTAAATAAATAAATAAGAGGGGCTCTTTCCCGTTGACGTTATTAGAAGCTAGACCCAAAAATCGGGTGAACAGAAAGGCAGGAAATTTGACAAAGGAAGGAATCAAGACGTTCAAGTCTAAATGGCTTATATGAAATAGGAAAGATTGAGCTGGCCACAAAATCGCGTACTAATTTGCAAACCATGAATTAAGGCAATGAGAAAAGGAAACTCAGAAAATTGCCCGTAGAAAGAGACGCTTGGGACCACTATAAAAGGAGGTTAGCCTGAACACCTTGAGGCATAAAGGAAGAGGGGAAAAATAGAGAGAGGTTTGTTTATCATCGTGGTTTTCTTTTATGAGTCTACATTGTAGGAGTGAAGCAATCGCAAAGACAATTAGAGACCACGAATTCCTTCTTCTTGCTGAAGGTCCGATTCATCACTAAAGAGACTGGTGAGACTGGTCCTCTTGACATCCACTGTCGTTGGACATCGACCACTTTCATGAAGCTAAGTCAAGCATTTTCTCTTCTTCTTTTAGTTTGATTGTTTCCGATTCTATTTTTCCATTCAAACTTTTGTAACCGGGCTTTCATTTAATGTCCAGGTTAAGCCTCGCATAAAGAAAAGGAAAGAATTCAATTTCTTAATCATTGCGGGCATAAAGAAAAGGAAAGAATTCAATTTCTTAATCATCGCGGGCTTTCACGCCTATTCCTCATCAGCGTCCCATTATCATTTTTTATGGCAATACATGCACAAAGTCAAAACTTGGGATACCACACAGAAGAATGTCCACCTTGAGGGACTCCAAGCTCGACACACAATACTCGAAGATACCAAAGAAATCACACAGCTCACTTGTCGTTGTCATCTCCATCGAGAGGTCCACATCATTCCTCATCTACGAAGTTGTTACCACACTTGAAGGAGACCAACATCAGGCACAAACCCGAGGAAATCGTCAAGCAATATCAAGGGAGTTTCGTCAAGAATAGCTATAGCAAAATAAGCATCATCGGGCTACCATCACGGTTCATCATCCGTCCATCGATTTGAAAGTAGAAGCAAAATTTCCAATGTAGAAACTTGTGGCAATGGATAGGGGGATACACTTGCTTAGCGCATCCAAGTTCTCAAATTCCTTCGCAATTTATCTACTGCATTGATTGTTGGTTATTACTTTCTTGAGTGCTCACTTGTCTGATCACTCATCACATGTTAGTGGCATAAAAAAAATGAACAAAGACTGCATGCAAAACATTTTCGAAATAAAGAGAAAAGGTACAAGTCCCTGAACTCCTGATTTTTGGTTTGCAGAAGTAAAATGTACTCCCTCATTCTACTTGGGTGTCTAATCGACCCAAAACCAATTAGTGGCGACTCCAATATGTAAGATAAATATCATAGTTGTATCGAGTACCAAGTTGCGATTGGTAGGACTTGGGAGAGTCCGTGCTAAGCACTACATTTAGTAATCCATTAACCTCCTTCGGGAGGGTCGCGACATGTTTCTTTTTCTCTTTTTCTCTTTTGTTCATTTTTTAGGTTATTTATTTGTTATCTTGGGACTTCTATATCTTCTAGATATTATATTTCAAAAGAAAAATACATAAAGAAGAAAAATCATTAGCTATATGTTTTTATAGGATTTTTTTTATTCCAGACATCTTTATTTTATATATATTGTGGCAGTTACCATTGAAATGAGGATCACATTATATTCATCTAATAAAAAAATTATGTTAAATGGAAAAAAAATTTGAAACTAAAAGAAACTAAAAATTTAACAAAAGAAATCCGTTTGGTAAAAAAAAAATCATTTCTATTTCTAGAACAAATTTCTATTCCAAAAATAGGTTTGGAATAGAAATCAGAAACAAAAAAAATTTAATTTTCTATTTCTAGAATAGAAATCAGAAATTGTTTCTCTCTTTCTTACTTCTCACTCAGAGAAGTTTTCTTCCGTCTGTTGCTCACCACCACCACCGACCGCCACCGCCGCCGCCCTGGTTGCTGCCCGCTGCCAACGGCGGCAAATGGTGGGCGGCAGACGGCAACCGGATGGCAGTGAATGGTGGGCGGCGACTAGTCAAATGGCAGACGGCAGACGGCGACCAACGACCGCCGTCCGCCGCCTGCCGTTTGCTGCCGCCAGTCCCCGTTCCTCCCATTATCGCCGCCGCTTAGAAAAGTACAATTTTTTTGATTATCAAACGAATTTCTATTCCAAGAATAGAAATTTTTTGTCATTATCAAACGCGTTTTTTAACTCAGAAACTCATCTAGAAATAGAAATAAAAAAATCTATTTCTGTTCCAAAAATGATTTATGGAACATAAATGTTATCATTCGCGCCCTAAATTTTTAGTACTAAAAGAAATTTTGTGCCTTCTCCAAATGTGAATTAGGTTTCTTTTTTGCCCTTAAGTTCCTAGGTATGTGGCCATCGTTCAAATTTTAGTACTAAAATAATGCTGTTTATTTATAATTAAATTGGGGGAATTATTTGATGTGTTGTTTATTATAAAAGAATGTTGGATTGTTGATTGGATTAATTGCGTGATTGTTGGAAATTATAGCATGCTTGATTGTTCTAACTATTTATGCCCGATGGATTTCGGAAGATGCAACGGATGGATTTCGGTTACTCGATGAATTTCGGCGAAAGCGTAACCAATGGATTTTGGGTGCCCAATGGATTTCAAAAGACACGACGGATGGATTTCAGTTACTCGATGTATTTCGAGAAAAGCATAACCAATGGATTTTGGATGCCCGGTGGATTTTGGAAGACACAATAGATGGATTTCGATTACTCAATGGATTTCGGGGAAAGCATAACCCCTGGATTTTGGATGCTTGATGGATTTCGGAAGACACGACGGATGGATTTCGATTACTCGATGGATTTCTGGGAAAGCGTAACCAATGGATTTTGGATGCTCGATGGATTTCGGAAGACGCAACGGATGGATTTCGGTTACTCAATGAATTTCAAGAAAAACGTAACCAATGGATTTTGAATGCCCGATGGATTTTGGAAGATGCGACAGATGGATTTTGAATACCCGATGGATTTCGGGGAAAGGGTAACCAATAGATTTTGGATGCCTGATGAATTTCGAAAGATGCAACCAATGGATTTCGGAGAAAGCGTAACCAATGGATTTTGGATGCCTGATGGATTTAAGAAGACACGACGGATGGATTTCAGTTACTCGATGGATTTCGGGGAAAGCGTAACCAATGGATTTTGAATGCCCGATGGATTTCGGAAGACGCGACAAATGGATTTCAGGGAAAGCGTAACTAATGGATTTTGGATGCCCGATGGATTTTGGAAGACGCGACCGATGGATTTCGGGGAAAGCGTAACCAATGGATTTTGGATGCCCGATGGATTTTGGAAGACGCGACCGATGGATTTCGGGGAAAGCGTAACCAATGGATTTTGGATGCCCGATGGATTTCGGTTACTCGATGGATCTCAGGGAAAGCGTAACCAATGGATTTTGGATGCCCGATGGATTTCGGAAGACGCGACGGATGGATTTTGGTTACTTGATGGATTTCGGTGAAAGCGTAACCAATGGATTTTGGATGCCCGGTGGATTTTGGAAGACGCAACCGATGGATTTTGGTTACTCAATGGATTTCGGGGAAAGCGTAACCAATAGATTTTGGTTGCTCGATGGATTTCAAAAGACATGACCGATGGATTTCAAATACCCGATAGATTTCGGGGAAAGTATACTGATGGATGTGCATATTTGGAACAAGCATGAATGCAAGGGTGCATGAGAGACAAGTGACATTGTGTTCTAATTATATTTGTACTTGTTGCACTGTTTATGATATGCCTGAAGTGGTAGCGTGTAGGGTGTGGCAATGGTCAGGTAAGATCGCCTACGATACGACTCGAGTATGATTGAATAATGTAATGCTGAGAGGGCAAGATGCATTAATGGTGAATTGCATGTGTATTTACTGTGTAGAGTATGGCATGACCAAGTAAGGTCGCCTGCGAGTTGATTGCTTGTCGATGTATTCATGATATTACTGATTATATTAAGTCATTGCCTAAGACGTATGGTTGTTCTGCTATTGACCTACTTGAGATATTAGACCTTGCCATAAGTACCCCGAGGTGAGTTGGTATCCTAGTCGGGGATTAGGGCGAGAACTCGCTGAGATTTATATTTCACTGGTTATTGTATAACCATTTTCAAGTCCATTGGAGGCAGATTCGGTAGGTGGTGCATTTTGGAAAAAGTAGATTAACCCTGGCCTATTTGTTTGGTTTGCTCTGTAGGAAGTAGCCCGTGGTAAGGGCCTGTTTGTGTAGACTTCCTAAGGTTAATCAGAAGATGAATAAACTGGCATCATTGATTGTGTTATGTTTGATTTTCCTGGCTATCCCAATTCGTTAATCGTACAGGGATTAATTATCGCTTTCATATGCGCTTAATTGAAAGATAAAAAGAATGGACGGCGACGCATTCTGGAACGTCGCATTCAAATGACCGAAAGAGAAACAGGGGACCGTTGCGTGCTTGAGGGTTGGGGCATGACAAGGAAGGTGTCGAGGGAGAGTATGTTGATATTGTCTTGAATTCCACAAATTCGATTGATTGGAAATTTGAAATTAAAAAGTCGATTGGGAAATCTAAGGAGGCTTGAAGATTACAAGCTATTTGTTTCCTAATATATTTCCTAGATTTGGACCTATCTATAAGAGATTTTCATGGGAAATAGTCCCGATTCAATGTAACTGGGATATATCATGATATCTCTAATATATATGGGATAATCACTAAAGATATTATTAGTAAGTTTCAAATTAGGTAATATCTTTAGGGTGGAATTTCTTTTCTATTTGGATTAGGAAAGTGGGGATCTAATTCTTTCCTATTTGGATTAGGAAAGTAGGGATCTGAAGATCTATATATTTTAGCGTTGTACCTTATACTTGGTGATACGATCAATAAAAAATCGTCTCTCTCCCATGGACATAGGCGGATTTTCGCCGAACCGCGTAAATTTCCATGTTCTTGATTATTCTTGTTTTCTTTTCTCATCTAGTTAGGATGTTCCTCCGCACAACAGAGCATAGTGTTGAGGCAAGAAGAGTGAGCATCGAGAGAGGCTACAAGAGGCATGGGATTGTGTGACTGAGCACTGTGACTCATGAGTGTGAGCAAGCCGAGAGGCTTGAGCGATGTGCGACGCTCTCTCTATCTATTGAGTTTGTGAACGAGCCTGAGTACTGAGTCACTGACAGGGATTGCGGTTTGTGAAGAATTTAGGTTTTTCAAATTTGTAAGAACTGAAATAGGAAAAAAAAAGGCCCGGCTCGGGTGATTAGTTCTACACCTTGAACGAGGAACCTAACCAATATTCAACGGTTCTAATTTTGTGGAACCCGGTAGCAGACCGATTCTTAGTTCAGGCAATTCTTTTTGCTCACATGTGATATTGTTTATTGGCCACTACTATCTATCAAGATATTCATTCAAATTTTATATGATATATAGCTTTTTCCTCACTTTTTTCCCGACCAGCATTCGTCGCCATTGATTGGATATTATATAGTTCGAGACTTATCAACCATCCAAACCAATGTTGATCAATATAGATCGTGCAAAAAATATTACACAGGCTATGCACTTCATATTTTTCCACAGTTATATACTCTCTTTTTTTGTCTACCACATTTATATACTTGACTAGTGCATTTTCTTTTGTGTTTTAACACTTTGGCCTTCATGATGGCCGGGTTCAAGATTAGGGATTCAACATATAATTAAACCCAATAAGTCTTTGATGATTATTTACATTGTATATTTGTGCTCTAAAGTGGTGTATAAATATTTACAAATATTTACTACTTTTTGTCATAATGTATTTCATAATGGTCCGAAATATTTAGGTATCTTAAATCTCTATAGTTTACAATGTTTTTCCATCATAATGTCGCAGATATTTAAGCATCCTAATTTCTAAAAAACTTTTATTTTTCAAATATAGTATCCAGCGTTAGTGTGCAAAATAAGTTTTACGCAAGCAGCCTCATACAACATTTATTAGAGAGAATGCATGGTTATAATTCTCCATTAGATGATGGATGGGGGCGCTTGTCAAAAATTTTCTTTACACCAGCAGAGTATCCACTTTAGTTTTTTTCATATTAAAGCCTCACAAAATTTCGTCACAGTGCAGTAGTGTTCGAGCTTCATAAAATATATAGATGTGCATAATTAAGTTAGAATTTTAGTGTTCTGCTCGCAAGGCATCATAAATAATACTGATGTTCTTACTTTAAATAGTTTATACGCACACATGCTATACTTTATTTTAAATTTTAGTATCTTCTTACATTTTGTGATTTTTTGCACGCATAAAACAAATGGTGCGGATGTAGTATGTCCAAAATAAAATTTAATTTTTCTACCCATGTTAAATTCACAAAAAAGAAAATCATTTTTGGATATGCAAACAAATATCATTGCCACTTGTCATCGAAAAGCACTTAAAACAAATATATATATATAGAAAACAATACTGCTTAGGAAAAGAAGGCGACTTCATTGCAATTTATGGTAACCAATAGTACATTATACTGAAGTAATCCAACAAGCATGAGAGATGAAAATATGAAAAATGATGCTAAAGTGTCTCGTGATCACAAGAGAATGACTTCATATAGTCTTGTAGGAGTCCAAGACCATGTTTGTCTTCATAGTTGTACATCAATGAAACCATTTTAGCAGCATTTACGCAAGCTTCAAGGAAAGGCGCGGAGAACGGACATGGAGAAAGGCATTCTTTGTTGAGCAGCTTCCACAATTTCGATATCAACTCCATCACGTGCTCCCTAGCGCTTTGGTAGGAAGAGCCTTGATTTTCCCTCAAATAGCACTCCACGTATGATCCATCGTAGCCATTTTGATTCTCGTCCTTCAAGGAAATCGAATTTCCAAAGTAAAACAATT
>CM026414.1:44848476-44890507 GCA_014858505.1 Corymbia citriodora subsp. variegata
TTATCATCCATGTGTGGCTTCGAACAATTGATAAAAATTTCCAGCAATCACTTCTAATCACAAAGCAATTATAGCTTTTGTTCTTAATAAAATTGATTTAAAATCAAGACAATATCATATTACAATTTTATTATAATAATGTCCCACCTTTTATTTTGATATAATATTAAACAAAACGACAGGGTGCATTCATCGGAGGATCGTGTCCCTTCCGCCCCGCATATTATTGAAACAGGATTTTAGTTAATTGCTCACTAACGGCAAAGGATATAGATGCGTGTGCTTTATCTTGCACGATCAGTATGAACAAGAAATTGTGTGTTTCATGAAACTAAAAGTTCCTTAAAATTAGAATTTTGATTACAACCCATGGAATTAAATGGATAAAATTGTTCAGTAATAATGTAAAGTATCTTCTTATTTTTATGAGATAAGTGTATTAAGAGTCATATAAATTATTATGAAAGTATAATTGAGTCATAAAATTTTCAAAAAGTACAATCGAATATTAAAACTTTCAAAAAGTGTTATTAATAACAAAGCTTGATTTAATCAATTTGATAAGTTTTAGGATTTGATTATACTTTTTGAAAATTTTAGAACTCGATTGTATTTTTCGTAATATGTTTTAAAACCTAATTGCACTTTATTGATAAGTTTTAGGACTTTTAAAGCATTTATTCTTATTTTTCTAAAGAGAGCTAACTTTAATGGAAATAAAAAATGAAAAAAATAATAAAACAAAGAATGTGAATGGATTTAGTATAAGTTAGTGGAGTGATTAAATTACAGATTTGCAGACCTAACCGAGCGAAGTGGAGTCATGTCAACGCCAAAGGCTTTTCTGCTCTGCCTGGTCAATCTTGGAGTTACGAGCTTTATCCTCTGACGCGTTCGCGTAATTCGGTGAAGCAAATTGAGAAGATGACAGCACGTAATAATTTTTTTTTTGAAATTTCATTATAAAATGTAATGGACTCCATAATAAGTGTATAATAGACGCAAATTCGATGTGTTCCAATATCACAACACCTTTCTTGGAATACTGGTATCTACAAGGGAATAATTTATCTCAACATTTGCGAGAACGTAACTTTTGTCAATTACACTATCGTTGGATGTTGAAAATTTATTAGAAAAGATCGGTTTGTTTATTTTTATTTCAAGACAAGTAAAAACAAAGTGATAGATCTGTGCATGTACCTCTTATTTATGTTCGAGAAAAATTAAGAGAGATCGGTAAGTTTAATCTAAATTCAATATGTAAAATAGAAGAACATTTGTTGTTGTGTATGTAAATACATCATAACAAAATAAGTGGAAGTCCGCAATCTACTATCTTTGCAGAGCATAATCAGTTTCTATATTCGGTGAATGATTACGAATGCCGCTTACCCTTCCAATGTAAAATGATGGCTGCCCTTACACCGTTACCAAATTAGAATAACCAGTTATGGTAGCAACATCCTCCAGTGAATGACGTGTACTAGGTAACGCGAAAGTATCTCAATAATTTCTCAAAAGTTATTCAAAATTGAAATTTTGCCCATCATCCTTTACCAGTAATTTTGTTCCGAGGAATTCCTTCCATAACCTCTTGTGGTACTCTAATATTGGATTTATTTTGTCTCTTTCATAAAAGTTCTCGATAATAAAAATTTATCAATACACTCTCGACCCACGTAAATAAACAATAGCAATTTCAAGCGGCTAAACAAGGGAGGCCGGTTCGATAAAAAAAAAAAAAAACAACAATGGAGGCCAGTCGACCCCCCAAAAAAAATAAATCAAGAGAGGCTAAAGTCTGGAAAAAATTAAATCTGGATAAAATCTAGTGTTTAGGCTGCTATGGATGCTATTACTTTAATGTTTTATAAGTCAATCTTTTTTCTTTGGTTGACTTTTCAAAGTTCACTATTTTTCCATCTCGTAGATAATGCATGCGCACGCACGAATGGCACCCACCGCCACACTCTAAATCCAAATCTATAATTTAGGGAATGACTAGCCATTCCCTATAAATAAAGGACGAAACCTTCAACCAATAATAGCTATCATAAGAAAATGATAATTCAATAAAACCACCGAATGAATATAATAACAAAGTTCGGAGTGTCATGAATTAATAAAAAATGAGAGCTTCATGACCCATTTAATAGCCATTACTCAAGCAATGTAAATTATTTCGACTTAAAAAAAAGTAATCTAAATTAGAGTCCCATGTGTGACTTAGGCATGTTTCTTTTTTAGTGAATGATGCAAATTTTGTATCAATTATGCAGGGCACCACATTAGCAAAAGTAACGCATTCAAATCACATATAATGTAATGTTGCACATTATATGTTATCGAAATGGTACCAAACTGGTTGCTCATGTTTAAACACTAGGGCCACACTTCGGTAGATGACTTTGCTTGGAGAACTACATTCATTGTACTTAAGCCCTAGAAATCATATTGGTTGTGACTAAGCCCTAAAATAAACTGATCAACGAACATGTATCATCTCTCAATACATAGGTCGGCCATGTGCACTAATCCAATATCAATACATGATGTCGGACGTACCAAGAAATGATTTTGAAATAATTCACTTACATAATCATTTTCCATGTATAACCAAAATAACACCAACTTGAAAATCCATCCGATACCGGATGCAATATTGTAACATAACATGGCTCAAAATAATTGATCCTTTTAGGAACAATGCGGGGCAACTTTCATCCCTTTATCAGAAATTGCACTCTCAGAAATAGAGCCTAAACTCACTTGGGCCAAGAAGCCCGTTTAGTAGGAAATTTATGAAAATGCCGGTCCATGGGCCCGATAAATACCCCAGATGGTCAAAAAATTACGTAAAGCCCTGAAACATTGAAAAAATGCCCAATTTTTGCAGAAAATAAGTCCATTCTCCATTAAAAAGATAGAAATTAGATATCTTTTCCAATTTCGACCGTGCTAATCTTCATTAATCTCACCAAAAATTTCAAAGGATTAGAATTTTATACCACCAATATTCGCAGACTGGATCAACTTGAGAATTTTTAGATATTCTTACAAATATTCGCAATTTTAATAATCTGGAGACAGTGATAGAAAATTTCAATTTTTCCAACCAAATCTAGCCGAATGGTGCCGGCGACAGCAAGGGACGAGTGTCGACGTTGCTTGTAAACTGCTTGTCAAGACTTGGATTTGGAGAACTCTAGATTTGGTCTCGCCCACTGCAGTCTCCAAACGTTGACTAGATCAAGTCGGACACGTGTCAACGTTGCTCGCAAGCCTAGCTTGTCTGTAACCGGTGGCGCTGCTGTCCATGGCTGGCCAGTGATGCTACTATTTACTCGTCCATGGCCGGCAAAAGACAGAAAACGCACAAAATGGTAGAAACACGTGGCGAGTAATAAATGAGGTGATGCATGACTATGTGGCAAGACAGACCTACCCAATATTTTCTCATATTTTTTCCATCTATTTTGACTACTACTGGCTGGCTAGAGTCTTGAATCCACCAACATAACACTGTAGCGATTTAGCCCTTAGTCGAGACACTATCCAAAGATAGAAAGACGCCGACTTTTACATTGTTCGAGCATCTTTTTGAGGTGCGTTTCCTTAGAGATACATGGAATGTTCATCCTCTTGATAGTCCCGCATGTTCCTAGTCCAATTCTAGTTTACATTGAATGTTTGCACTCCGTTAGGAGTCTTGATTGGGTTCAAGTCAACCACAGTCTCTACACTCGATTTGATTATGGTTGTTGGGTTGCTTTCGACAGGAGTGCATGCGGTCACAAGAGGGGATATAATATGAAAGAAAAGGAAACACTTCCACCACTAATCATTAAATTATAATAACAGCAGTTAAATGTGGAAATAGTACATGAAGAGCTTATTTATAGGCTTACATAGAGGAAATCAAAGGAAATCAAATCAAATGTGCATAATCAAAATTACTATAGAAAATAAGAGAAAATATCCTATATATCTTTAAAAGATATTAATATCCTAATATTGCTAACCACGTCAATAACAATGATAAATGAGATCAATAAATCAATAAATCAAAAGTGGTCCATCAGTACCACCACCGCTGCCGCCGCCATCATCTATCATCATAGTTGCCTCTCATTCCCAAAAAAGGAAAGATTTTAGTTGGCAGGGTTGCCACCGTGGGCCTTGTGGACGAGCTGGTGGTACAGTGCTGCTCCTGCTGCCCCCATAAATGGTGCATACAAGAAGATCCACTGCACATTTACATTCACATTTGCAGGCATCAGTTAATACTAGCCTACAATCATTTATCTCATGGCAATAAATATCAAATCCTAATGTGCACCTTAGCATCTTTTAATAAAAAGGAGTACCAAATTCTCGCTGCCATTAATGCAGTTTCTTTGCTAGCTCCTAATGCGTGTTGTTCATGCAGTAAAGCTTGGTCGGAAGAGGCTTTACCTGGTCACCCCAGACTTCGCGGTTGTTGTAGATAACAGCAGTGCCGAAGCTCCTAGCCGGGTTGATGCCAATGCCGGTGATGGGGATGGTGGCCAAGCGAACCATGAACACCACGAAACCAATCGCCAATGGAGCCAAAAACCTGCACGCCCAAACACAGATCCCATGTCTCATCAGAAAGAAAACTAATCAAACGGCTGCTCCATCTGCACTTGAAAGGGCAGAGTTGTTAGTAGCGGCAGCAGCAGCAACTAGAAAGTGCCTATGATCTCAGCAAACAGGGCCACGTATAAGTAGCCTGGAGCCACCGAGTTGGCACCACCTCCGAGCGAGTTATAGTAGGGTTTCATGAATGCCTTCACCAACCCGACACTGCAGATCGCGCCCGAGCACTGGGAAATCATGTACGAGACCGCCCTAATCAAGCTCACCTTCTTTACCGTAAGAAACCCCAATGTCACCGCCTGGTTGATGTGCCCACCTGCCTCAAAGCAAATCAGGAGAGACACGTAAACCCCTAAAGACCAGAGCACGAAAAAATCAGACTGAACGTGCGAGAGTCGTGTAACGCACCAGATATTCCGGCAGTGCGGTCATGCCGCCGAAAGCCCAAGCGATCCCTAAGGGGCCGACACCGTCGCAAGGCACGGTCTGCTTCTTGTCGCCAATGATGGTGGTGACGGTGATGTAGAGGAAGAGGAGAGTGGCTATGAACTCTGCAACGACAGCTCTGTAGAGGGACGGGAGCTTGAGGTCGGCCATGTCGAGGAAAGGAACTAGTGGGGGGTCTACGTAGTCCCTCCCATGGTGGTTGGTTAGTCCTGCCTCCGGCATCTTCTTCGTTCTTCTTCGAACGTTAGCGGCAGCAACAGTAGCAACAACAAGAGCAGCGTTTGCTTCTTGTCTTTTTTTTTTTTTTTCCAATTTTGAACCGTGCGAAGCCCCCTTATATTTATATTCACTAGTTTAGGGTTGTTTTGCAAGATTACCAAAAAAAAATCCTATTTTCTATTTCGATTCAAAGAAGATATTCTAATATTTATAATAATATGTGATGATATCAAAACCAATTTGCTCAATTATCCATTAAAATTCACAGCGTGATAATTACCTAATTAATTGACCCCCACCCCAAGTATGCTTTTAATAAATCAATATTTTCCAACTTGACATTTCCTGAATTAGAATTTCTGATTTTACAATGTAGATGGAGTAGTCCAATTGGTTAAATTAAGCTCGAAATCATTGTTTAGAAATAGTTTTTACTGATGATGAACAATTAAGAGGAGTGCGTTGCTACATGTCACCCCCAAAAAGTAGTAATCTCATAGATTATCAATACAAGATGAAAGGGCAATAATCGAGTACTTAAAATTTATTAGGCTTCGATTTAGGAAATGGAATTTCAATTTGGACACGAAAAATTTAAAAGTTGGAAGTATCAAAATGACCTATAAGGACATATGACGTGGAGAACATTCAATGTATAATGCTAATTATATGAAGAAAAGATATATTTTGTAAGCTGCGCTTGTTGTAAAATAACTGGTGATTGATACGGTAGGAAGATTTCATTGACATGGGCGGCGGCACGCGCCTTCTATGACCGGCTTCTCAAGATGAGGTTATCTAATTCTAAAGTTCGGCCCGGCCCATTTGAGCCAATGATGGCCCGTTACGAAATCACACGTGTCTTTTTATGGAGGTCGAGCCCGGAGAACAAGTTAAGCCCGATACTTGGCCCAATAGGCCCGGCTTGGCTCGCCCATGAATCATATCTCTCTCTCCCACCCGTTCCTCTTTTGCAATTGTTTTCCGTCCAACGCTTCCGGCGGCCCGTGCTGCTGCATCATTGGCTGCTCGCCGGAGCTCTTCAGCTATGGATACCGACGGCGAAGGATCGNATTGACATGGGCGGCGGCACACGCCTTCTATGACCTGCTTCTCAAGATGAGGTTATCTAATTCTAAAGTCCGGTCTGGCCCGGCCCATTTGAGCCAGTGATGGCCCGTTGCGAAATCACACGCGTCTTTTTATGAAGGTCGAGCCCGGAGAACAAGTTAAGCCCGATACTTGGCCCAATAGGCCCGGCTTGGCTCGCCCATGAATCATCTCTCTCTCCCGCCCGTTCCTCTTTTGCAATTGTTTTCCGTCCGACGCTTCCGGCGGCCGGTGCTGCTGCATCATCGGCTGCTCGCCGGAGCTCTTCAGCTATGGATACCGACGGCGAAGGATCGCGGCGTGTGCTTCCGTTTCGATTTCAGCTCGACAAACCGCCGGTCCCTTGGGTTCGGCTCCAGCGCTGCGAGGTTTTTGCTTGATTTCTTCTGATTGGTAGGTGAAGATGGCAGAGCAGAATCCAGAGAAGGGTTCGCTGGCGACGGCCCTGGAGTGCTCGAAGGTGGGTGCTTCATCGGTTCGAATGGCGGAGGCTATGGACAATCTCTCCTGGGTGTTGCTTCTATACGAGAAAGCTCTCTGTTTTTTTGTTTTTTTTTTCATTCAGCGTTTTCGTTTCTTCTAGGATAGCTTGGTACGCCCTTTGAGGCTTTGACCTTATCTCGTTCGACTTCTTTCGCTTTTTCTACATGTGCTCCGTTGTAATCTCCAATCTACTTCGAATTGGGTTCGATCAAGAGTTGGTGAATGTAGAGGCAAAGTGCTTGAAAGTCTACTAGAAAGGAAGAGTGTCGGAGCAGCGTTGGGAGTTCCAAACTCCCAACCTCCTGTAAATATCGAGTGTGCTGACCATCTGGTCCGGTGTCTTCTTGCCTCAATTTGCGGCGGATGATTCATTTATTGGTCGTATTGGCTTAGTCTACCAGAAAATTGAACGGTGCACTTGAGAGCTTGAGTCTGGTCTTTTATGCTCAAGCGGGCTCTATCGACTCACTGGGGCTTCTTTTGTTGTGAACGTGTGTAATCTAGTACATGTAGGGTGTTCTATCAAGTGATGTTAAAAAAAAAAAAGCATTGCTTTCTATTCTTCCTATCTATTAGTTATTTATTAGTTTTATTCTCTCCTCATCAGCATGAGGAGTAGTAGCTTAGGGTTTTGCTACTATGTGCATATAGACATGTCATTTCACGCTTGCAAATATTTAAAGGGCGTTTTACTTTCTGCCTTACTCCAACTACAAAAGTTCCAACATTCTTGACTGTTGGAGCCTTGCACTTGGAACTATGTTGAGAATTGTGCATTTGATGGCCTTAGCGCCATGTAACTATCGTGATAGTTACTACATTGTACCTTGTATAGCAAGATATTGTAGAGCATTCATAGTTTACATGCATACCATAGCCTCTTTATTTTCACAAAGCTTGCTTCCTCCTGTGTTTTAGTGCAATGCAAATACTGTACTTTTACTTATTTCATACTAAAGGAATGTCGGAGTGAAACATGTTGACGCTTTTTTGGAAACGGCAAGTAGAGGTGTGGCTTATGTTTTGGCTGCAAGAAAGCAAGCCCTGGTCTACAAACTAGATGACGATGACGATGAAATCTCTTATTCAGAATGACGGTTTGTTTGTGACTTTGTGGTGGTTATGCTTGTGTTGCTCCTATTGGTGTACCTCTAATACTTAAAGCTGTACACATTAGTGTGAGAAGCCATGCACATGGGCTTTTTGACTGAAGCTTTTTGGCTCAACCCTTCTCGGAGAGTTTTAATTTATACCTACCATGTGCCTTCTCTGCTAAGCAGGCATGTGAAGAGAAAGTGGAGTAAAAGGTAGATATTTATCTATTGAGTTTGATAGAATCGATTGAAAGATGTTGACCCATGGCTTCTATCTGGTGGTAATTGTCTTCATGGTATTGCTGCAAGCTCTGAGACCTACTAGATGGTGCTGAGCTGTTGCTTCATCTGTGTATTATTTTCATGTGTAAGAGAACCAAATGTTTGGTTTGGATTAACTATATTTTGGATTGAAGGGTTCACTTGGTGCAATCGACTAACGAATTTTGCATTCAAATGTTGAAATATTGGTGTATGTGCAATAGGATATAAAATATAAATAATCATGGGAAATGGAAAGAGGATAGAAAGTTATGAAAAATTTATGAGAGCTGGAAAGAAGAGGCCAAAAAAGAAGTGGATATGTGTCAATTTAGCAATTTTTCAAAGGAAAAGAAAAATAATGAAGAAAAATGTGAAGATGGACATGGCCTAAAAGAGAGATTGAAGACCAAAAATTGAAGCAAGTGGGTGGGTGTCAACTTAGGAGAAGGATGTTACTACAATGGTCTCCACATTGGGCACCACTTTACTATTCCAATATTAGATGTGATATTACAAATACTATGACTAACTTTCATTTGGCCAGATAAAATCATGACTAAAGTTAGAGGTCAAATCAAACTTGTGTGAATTTTCTCAAATTTGTTTTGACTGAAGTAATTACAAAAGCATATAATGCATACAGTGGAAAGAGAACACTCTAGGTGGATTGCAAGTGAGGAATACGAATTAGGAAGACTAGTTTTCTTGTATTGCCACGAAAGGATGCAGAGTATGATTGTTCCCAGTACCATGGAATGCAAAAACTACTTTTTATACCATCGAAACTGTCACACCCCAAAATTGCAAGAAAATGGGACATGATACGGCCGTCCTTCCACACAAAGGACACAGCCTTAAATATAATCAACAACCTGAAATCAACATATATGCCTCTCAAATCCCATATATAAATATCAAATAAACCATGTTGGCTACACATTAGAGTTTCTATAATCCTCCAAAATAATACTTATAGCAAGAACTTAACCAATCCAAAAGATAGAAAACACTATACACAATTCTTCCTTAAGTCATACCCAAAAAGAATCAAAAGTTTCCCCCAATAGTGCTCTCGCTTTACTCGCCACTAACCAAGGAACTTGAAAACATAAATGACAAGTGGAATGAGTAACTCTAGTTTAGTGAGTAGTATATATCTTCTAAGTAGATTGAGCAAGCACTATGCATGAATACCGAGTAATACCAAAACTTTATAACTCAAATTCAATGTATACGATACATCATGAATCATATATAAGTTGCTTATTATCATTAAAACTTTATACTCATGTGAAAATTTATTTAAACCATTATCATAATATAAGAATCAATGGTCAAATCGATTGTATAATCTCCATTCAAAAACCACACATTAATGGTCCATTCATTGAGCAATCTATTGCTCAATATCTTCTCATGGTCATGATACAATGCCTTGTGACAAGACGACTAAGATTCCCCCTCGACAAGGTTTCTACCTACAATGCCGGTAGCTCAACCTAAAAAGATATCCTAAAACCCGATATGCATACCAACATGCCCCTAAATGGGCTCACAGTAATAATGCGCAAAATAACCACCCTTTAATACCAGAAAACCAATATAGAAATAAATATCATAAATCAAGTAAATACCTTTTTGCAACATCAACATCCGCCATTTCTCATCAATTTCTCAAGTCATTCATACACCTTTCTATAAACTATTTACAAAGCAATTATAAATATATTTTGCTTTCCAATACTTTGTATAATATGCTTTCCAAACATTTATAAAAAATAAAAAAGTAGTACATGCCTGATCCCGTTTTTATGCAATAACAATGTTATTTCATAATCCCATACTATATAAAATCCATAGAATATTCACAACATAAGTTTCACAAATTTAAAGAAGATATAGTATCACTTACCTCGTCACCTACGACTAATTAAAATGGTATTTGTATCGTCAAACTCGCGGCCCTAACAAATAATCGAGGAATAAAGTTAAAATTAAATAAAACTCTACCTCAGTTACGAAACAACTAAACTATGCTTTAACACTAATAAAATGACCTCTACAAGCTAACAAATCACCTATTCGAAGCGATTATTAAAACCGTTTGCAATGCAAGGCTTGAGCACAAAACTTAGTTATGTCAAAATTTTCTCATCCGAACCCCGATCCAAGTGATCTTACAGTCAAAATGAAGATAATTCCAAGCACTAGAAGACTCACAAGTTTGACAACCTAATTTTGAGCCGAAATTGACGAAATAAGGCCTTGAAGTGACTGGGCGTTTACTGTTCACCACGAATGGGAAAGTTCAAAATGTCGTTCTGGGCAAACCGCAAGCTCAAATCCAATTCCATAAAATCTTATGGGTCTATGACGTCCTAAACTATCATTCTTATAAGTTTTCATGGTTCAACGACTCAAAAATCATATTTCGCTGCCCAATATTTCCAAAAATCCGAATTTGAGCCCTAAACTGGAAAAATGTCTTGATTTGGAGGAACGAGGGACGCGTGTACTCACCGGGCATTGCGTAAAGTAGTTGAGTCTGCTTTGCAAGGCTCCCGTGGCATACACATGAGAAACCCCCTTCTTCTTTTCCTTCTTTCTTTCCCTCTCCCCTTTTCTCTCTCTTTCTCTTGAATTGATTTGCAATGGGAGTGAACCCCACTTATTCTCTCTCCTTCTCCCTTTTGGCTTTTCAACACTCTTTCTTCTTCTCTATTTTTTTTTATAAAATCAAGTGGGTCCCACTAATCAAAAGAAAGCTTGAATATTACATCATACCCCTTAAAAGAAAAATTTTGTCCTTGAAATTTGAACTTGCTTTAACTATAAAATAAATGTGAATATTTGCGTTTCGCTTCGTCATCAAGTTCCTAAGTAGCCTTTTTGTTGGTATGGTTTTGCCATTGTATTTTCACGTAAAGAAGCTTAATGTGTTATCTACATAAGCATATTGCGAGGCAATAGAAATATTACCTACGACAACTGCGTTAGATACCACCGCATCTTCCTTTGTCATCGCAAAAACTTTTCCACTGGTATCTTGTCTTTGTTGGTTCCCTTGAAGCTTATCAACAGAAGGGGCATTCCTTTGCATAGACCAATGGTGCGATAGGTGCCCTTGTTGCCCTCACAAATAGCATGATCTACTCTTAACGGTAGAATTCCTTTGTGTAGGACAATCTCTCTGCTTGTGTCCCACCTTCGTGCATGAGAAGCACTCTCAATTTCTGGCGACACTCACCACTATGATACTTTCCACATGAATTGCAGAGGCCTTGGTTATTTGGATTTTTGAACTGTCATAGCCGACTGAAATCTCTTCCTTTTCCGCTACCACTGGTACGGCTATCTTGCAAATTTGTTGGCTTTAACCTCTTGAATTAAGGTGCTCCTTGTGTGCGATGCTTCAAAATGCCTTGCTCCACGATGATCACTTGTTCTAGCACATCCTTATGAGTTGCCAACATTAAAGGACCAAGTACGGAATTAATTTCAGTTCGAAGTCCTCTAAGGAAATGGTCAGCCTTATCTTTCTCATTAGCTACAAACTGCTCTGTAAATCTACTCATCTCATTGAAATGGATTGTATACTCCAAAATTGTAGAGTCACCCCAAGATATATTCACAAAATCACCCTTCATCTTTGATTGGAATGACACAGGGAAGAATTGAGCATTGAAAACATTCATAAAATCCTCCCACGATATGATAGTATTTCTACCTTGAAGGGCTAGCCTCATCCTTTCTCACCAATACTCTACTCCTCCCTCCAAATACTGGGTGACAAATCTAACCTTCTAATCCTTGGGAACACCTTCAGCTCTAAAGATCCCATCAATCTTTTTAATCCATCACTCGGTCATAAGAGGATCAACTTTCCCGTCATAAGTTGAAGGTTTTGCCTTCCTCAATTGGGCAACGGTACCTGAACCAGTAACTCTATTTCCACTTAGATCCCTTATGTGGCTATACTAGTGGATCATCGCTAACTTAAATTCAGTTGAAAGAGGTGGTTCTTGGTTCTCTTCCCTATCTTCATGCAAGTCAGGACTCCTATCAAACCGATCCTCTAGCCTCCTCCTTAAAATCGCACCTCGAGAAGCTTGAGGCATATCTGTTGTGTTGGGGGTAGCAACTCGCTTGCCTTTATCGCTCCCACGAAGCGAGGCAAGCATCTTAGAGTCAATACGCATGATCACCCGAATTCAATAATGAAACCACACCTTAATATCTAAAAAACTAACACACTAAAATTTATCACACAACTCACAACGTCCCATATCTATATCTAAAATAATCAAAACTTAAACTCTGATACTAAAAGATGTCACACCCCAAAACTATAAGAAAATAAGACATGACGCGACCGTTCTTTCACACAAAGGGTGTAGCCTCAAATATAACCAACAATCGGAAATCAACATATATGCATCTCAAACCCCATATATAAATATCAAATAGACTAACACGTTTTCTACACATCAGAGTTCTATAATCCTCTAAAATAATACTTACAACAAGAACTCAACCAATCCAAAAGATAATAAACACTATATACAATTCTTCCTTTAGCCATACCTAAAAAGAACCAAAAATTTACCCCAACAACGCTCTCGCTCTACTCGCCGCTAATCGAGGAACCTGAAAACATAAAGGACAAGTGGAATAAATAATTACAGCTCAGTGAGTAGTATATATCTTCTAAGAAGATCGAGCAAGCACTATGCATAAATACCGAGCAATATCAGAATTTTATAACTCAAATCCAATGTATATAATACATAATGAATCATATAGGAACTACTTCTTATTATCAAAGCTTTATACTCATGTGAAAAAATTATTTAAACCACCATCACAATATAAGAATCAATGGTCAAGTCCATTGAATAATCTCGATTTAAAAACCACACATCAATGGTTCATCATTGACTAATTTATTGCTCAATATCTTATCATGATCATGACACAACGCCTTATGATAAAGCAACCAAGATTCCCCTTTGGCTAGGTTTCTACCTACAATGCCAGTGGCTAGGTCCAAAAGGATATCCTAAAACCTAGTATGAATACGAGCATGCCTCTTAATGGGCTCATAGCAATAATAAGCAAAACAACCATCCTTCAATACTCGAAATCAATATTATAAACCAAGCAAATATCTTTTTGCAATATCGTCATCTGCCATTTCTCATCCATTTCTATGGAAAGCGCATTATGCAAAGTATTGGAAGGCAAAATATATTTGTAATTGATCGTAGTACATGCCCAATCCGACTTTTATATAATAACTATGTTATTTTATAATCCCATACTATATATAATCCATAAAATTTTCACAATATGATTTTTACAAATTCAAATAAGATATAATACCACTCACCTTGTTGCCTACGATCAATTAAAACGATATTTGTATCATCAAACTCGCGGCCCTAACAAATAACTAAGGAATAAAGTTAAAATTAAATAAAACTCTATCCCAACTACGAGACAGCTAAACTATGCCTTAAGGCTTATAAAATGACCTCTACAAGCTAACAAATCATCTATCAGAAACGATTATCAAAGTTGTTTGCAATGCAAGGCTTGAGTGCAAAATTTAGTCATGTCAAAACTTTCTCATTCGAACCCTGATCCAAGTGATCTTGCAGTCAAAATGAAAATAATTCTAAGCATTAGAAGACCCATAAATTGGACAACCCAATTTTGAGCTGAAACCAATGAAATAAGACCTCGAAGTGGCTGGGCGGGTACTATTCACCACACGCGGAAAAGTTAAAAATTTTATTCCAGGAAAACTGTAAGCTCAAACCCAATTCTGTAAAATCATATGGGTTCATGATGTCTTAAACTATCATTCTTATAAATTTTTGCAACTCAACGACTCAAAAATCAGACTTCGCCACTTTAATATTTCTAAAATTCTGAATTTAAGCCCTAAACCGGAAAAATGCTTCGATTGGAGGAACGAGGGGCACGTGTACTCACCAGGTATTGCATAAAGTAGTTAAGTTTGCTTTGCAAGGCTCCCACGTGAGAAACCCCTATTCTTCTTTCCCTTTCTTCTTCTTTTCCTTATTTCTTTCCCTCTCTTGCCTTTTCTCTTTCTCTTTCTCCTGAATTGGTTAAGCTTCTGTAGTGGGAGTGAACCCCACTTATTCCCTTTCCTTCTCCTTTTTGACTTTTCAACTCTCTTTCTTCTTCTCTATTTTTTTTTAAAATCAAGTGGGTCCCACCAGTCAAAAGAAAGCTTCAATGTTACAGAAACTATCCACGAGCCATTTCACATAAGCTTTTCAAGGATTGAGAAAACAAGAGGAGAAGGGTTTGTGTCTGTCACGCAAAACACCTTCGGCTAAGCTAAACCGTTATTTATAGTAGTCGTATAGCCTTGTAGAATTTACTTCTGCTACTTTTTCAGTAGTTACTAATTTGTCATTCAACATCAATATTAAACTAACGATTTGAACGAATGGAGAATATCGAGGAAACTTAGCATCATGACATAATGGTGTATGTGTTCCAAACAATAGCTTTATTGCCTATGGATAGTAGCAAACAAGCAAGACTTTATACCTATGACTTGATGGAGGTGGTGTCAATTTTCTATGAATAATAAGCGCAGAATGCAAGTACACTCTTTGAATGATATACCTTGCATCCTTACTTGTGAAAGAGAGAGGGCTTTTGAGGAAAAATGTTCAAAGAGCCAAAGTAGAGAAACTTTATGATGAAAAAATTATTCACTTGCTAAGGCGTTCAAACAAAGCTATTCTCTACTCAGATGAACAACATTAAATAACTAATATGCCCTCATCTAAGAAAAAGTCCCATCAATTCCATCAGATAGTAAACAAAGAATCATCTTACCTAATGCAAATATAGACTTCTATCAGTGGCTGCACAATTATGCCACATCTCTGCATGACGATGTTCATCATTAAGATACCCTACTGCATCACTACCTTTACCTTGAGCTAGCCAATAACACTTTTGCTAGTTCCACTAATAGAACCACCAACATATAATGGGGTCTTAGAGAACTTGTCATCGTATGGTGGGCTTTGACTTAACAAAGCCAACCAATAATCCATATACTGCTAGATTGGTAGATTGATATAGTGAGAAAGGGTGGTTTCGAGGGGAAGGGGGGAGGGAGGGGGGGAACATTCTCATTCACTGTATGGTCGATTAAGCTTGGAGAATGGATCATATAGTTACACATGGCATATTGGAAATTGTTACCATGTGGCTGTATTAGCAATCTGACAGTAGGGATACCATTGTCTCCCTGAGGAATCATAACATTCAAGGGGTCTATAGATATGAGTTGCAGTGCGGCTAGACAAATGCTTGCATCAATTGAAACCTTCATGGCATTTCGAGAATTGGTATTTTGTTACTGTAGAGGCAATGCCAAAGCAGTTGCACCATCATAAACATTAGCGTGGTTAGTAAACAAAGGCCGAGGTCGATGTGAGAACAAGTCTATATTCTTATGAAGAATTTTAGAATGAATCGATTATGAGCTTTTAGTATAACGAGAAGTGCTCCTAATTTATTTTCCTTACCCCGCACATCTCGTAAGTTTTTCTTGCCACTGGTATTTGTTATCTTTAAGTGCTTCAATTGACAATGCCCTTTTCAATTTCTGTCATATAAGTTTAACCAACCAATCTTCTTTTCTAACATATGATCTTCCAGTCACCATTTGTTGAAGAGGCACATATAAACACATTGCTGTGTAATTATTCCATCTATTAATGTCTACCTAGTAATAGCAATATCTTGTCAATATCCACTTAGCATCACCTAAGTGAAGTGTTCATGAGTATCTGCCCTCCCCCTCCGCCAATCCCCCACCCAAGAAAGTACCTCTTACCACCTAATTTTTAATAATGATTTTTAATTGCTTAGATAGAGCCCATGTACACATATATGACCAAATGGATACAGTGTATTGCAACAATTACAACTTATAGAATATATCTTTTCATGTACAATTAGCATTGGATATTGACTGTTCTCCACATTGCATGTCTTTATAGGTCATTTGATACTTCATATCATGTATCTTTTGTGACCAAAATGAAGTTGCATTGAACTGATATATACTAGACTATTGCTTTTCGTAGTGACCTACGATAACCAACCCCTATTGTTTGTTTATCATTAGTAAAAACTATTTTTGTGCATTTTTGGTGGTATTTAAAGACACGTTATAGCCTAACTTGCAAATGGGAATCCTCCACATATAAGTTACAAGTCAATGCCAAAGAGTGAGCAAAATTAGTAAAATCTCCTTGGATGCAAGTTCATTGGAATGGTAGTTGGGACTTGTACATGTTCATGACGATAGATACTATTGTGGTATCTGGTATAGCAAGATACTGTAATGCATTCATAGTTTACATGCATACCATAGCCTCTTTAGGCACACAAGGTTTGCTTCCTGCCCATGTTTTAGCATAAAGCATGGGTTGTAGTTTTACTTTTACCCAACAAAGGTATCTAAACATCATGATAGTTTTGGCCATATATTCAAGGGATGTTAGACTGAAATCAAGTTAATGATTTTTTTGGCAACAACAAGTAGAGGTGTGGCTTGTGTTTTAGCTGCAAGAAAGCAGGCCTTGGTCTACATACTGGACAAGGATGAAGATGAAATCTATGATTCAAAATGATCGCTTGTTCAAGAGTTTGTGGTGGTTATGCTCGTGGTGCTCCTGTGGATGGACCTCTACTCCTTGAAGCTGCAGACATTGGTGTGAGAAGCAATGCATGTGGACTTTTATGACTGAAGCTTTTCAGCTCCACCCTCCTTGGAGTCTTAATATGTACCTGCCATGTGCCTTTTCTGCTAGGTGGGCATGTGTTGAAGAGAATATTGGAGTAAATGGTAAGTATTTATCTATTTAGAGCAATGGCTTCTATCTGGTGGCAATTGTCTTTGTGGTATTGCTGCAAGTTGTGAGACCCATTCGATAGTGCCAAGTTTATGCTTCATCTGTATATGTTTATAACTTTCAAATATAAGAGAACCAAATGCTTGGTTTGGATTATTTACACTTTGCGTTGAATGGTTCGCTTGGTGTAATTGACCAATGAACTTTGTGTTGGAATGTTGAAATCTCTCACCTAAATTGGACATGCTTCGTCACGTCACCATTAAGTGATGTATCCAATCTGATGCACAAAAACCTTCATGCGTGGAAAGGCTGCCCTCCAAGATCAATGTAATCAACATGACTAGTTGCTAGATATATAGTTTCAAGGTGGTTTTAAAGAACATTAACCATATTCCTATCTTAGAGATTTGGAATGCGCAAATAAATGGTAGGTTTATGATTATGAGATTATGTCAACAACATCTTCAATGGACTTGTGTTTTCTTAACCAAGAAAGGCTGCCCTCCGAGATAAATATGATCAACATGACTAGGTGGTAGATATATAGTTTCAAGGTGGTTTTAAAAAACATTAACCATATTCCTATCTTAGAGATTCGGAATCTGCAAATAAATGGTATGTTTAGGATTATGAGATTATGTCGACAATATCTTCAATGGACTTGCGTTTTCTTAACCAAGAGTATCACTTAGCTAGTAAATTTAATAATGTATAAACAAGCAGGATTGTTCAATTGTTTAAATATTTTAGGAAGTAAAGGACTATGGAATGACACACTAAAGATGAAAGTTCTAGATACTCAATCCTATATTATAAAGCTAAAATTACAATGCAGACTCAATATCAAATCAAACTATCCCTGAGCTGCTTTGCCTAAAGCCTCATTATAGTAAAAAATTTCAAGGACAGAGAAGGCTACGAAAATGGTGCCGAGGGAACTTAGCATCATAGCTAGACATTGTATGCGTTCTGGAAACAAGCTGCATTGCCACTGGATAGCAGCGGTAGGCAAGGCTTTTGATATGGGACTCCATAGATTTGGTTGCAGTTCTAATGTATAATAAGCTTAGAATCCAAGTACACTGTTTGAATGATATAACCCTGCATTCCTCACATGTGATTTATCAGAAAACTCTTCTGAAGAAAGATGTTGAAAAAAACTAAGGTAGAGAGACACTTTATGATGAAACAATTAGTCGCTTGAGAAGGCATTCAACATAGAGGTTCTAAATACAGGTGAATATATAGAATCAATGAAATATTACCACCATTAAAGAAAAAATTACCATCAATCAAGTAAACGGAGAATCATCTTTCCCTAAAGCGACCTAAGAACTATGAATAATCCTGGACTTCGTTCGGTGCTTGGTCTAACTCCACGAGTTTGACACCTCTCTTCCTGATGAAGTACCCCCACTGTAACACTGCCTTTATCTTGAGCCAGCCAATAACACCTCTGCCGATACCTCTAACAGCATAACCATTATCGAAAAATGGTAACTCAAAGAACGTGTCATTAGATGATGGATTATCAGCCAACCGTTCCTCCACAATGTCTGAATGAATTGATTGGAAATCTTCCCTCACGTTACTGCCATCAGGAAGAGGAAGTGTCCTAGAGAACGGGTCATTACATGGTGTGTTATTTGTCAACCATTTGTCCACCTCATCTAAATCAATTGACTGGAAATCTTCAATAATGGGATCACCTTGAGGAAGAACACCATCATATCCCACATCGTCCATTTGACTTGAAGAATCGATCGTTTGGTGATGCATGGCGTTCTGAAAATGTAATATTCAGCTCTTTTGTTGGCTGGTGGGCTCCACATGGATTTAAAAAAAAAAAAGAGAAGAAAGGGAGTTGAAAAGTCAAAAGGAGAGGAGAGAGAATAAGTGGGGCTTTGTCTCCCACTTTCGGAAACCAGAACAGTCGGGAAGGAGAAAGAAAACGGAGAGAAAAGAGAAGAGAGGGAGAGAAGAAGAAAGGGAAAGGAGGAGAGGGTTTCGCACGTGCACACCGTGGGAACCTCGCAAAGCCGACTCAACTATTTTATACAACACCCGGTGAGTACACGTGCCTCTTATTCCTCCAATCGAAGTATTTTTCCGGTTTAGGGCTCAAATTCGGAATATTGGGAATATTGAGCAGCGAAGTCCAATTTTTATGTTATTGAGCTGTGAAAATTTATAAGAATGGTAGTTTAAGACATCATGGACCCGTGGGATTTTATGGAATTGGATTTGAGCTTATGGTTTGTCCGAAATGGAATTTTGAACTTTTGCCCGTTGGATGTACAGTACACACGCGGTTGCTGTGGTGTCTGATTTTGTCGGTTTTGGCTCGAAATTGGATTGTCCTACTAATGGGTCTTCTAGTGCTTAGAATTATCTTCGTTTTGACTATAAGATTGCTTGAATCGGAGTTCGGATGAGAAAGTTATGGCATAATCAAGTTTTGCACCCTAGTCTCACTTCTTGAAAGGCTTGGAATAAATTGCTTTTGTTAGGCGTTTTGTTAGCTCTTAGGGGTCATTTTATTAGTGCTAAGGCGTGATTTAGTTGTCTCAATAATTGAGGTAGAGGTTTATCGGGTTTTAACTCATTCCTCAATTATTTATTAGGACCGCGAGTTTGACGATTCAAATATCATTTTATTGGATCGTAGGCGACGAGGTGAGTGGTACTATATCTTCTTTGAATTTGTAAAATTCATGTTGAGAAAATTATATGGATTATATATAGTATGAGGTTATGAAATGACATTATTATTGCATAAAAATCGGATCGGACATGGACTACTTTTTGATTGTTTATAAAGGTTTGGAAAGCATGTTATGCGACGTTTTGGAAGGCAAAATATATTTGTAATTACTTTGCAAATGGTTTATGGTGAAGTAAGTGGATGACTTGAGAAATGGTGGATGATGATGTTGCAAAATATATTTGCTTGGTTTATGATATTGATTTTTGGATTGGCTTTCTGGTATTGGAATATGGTTATTTTGCTCATTATTGCTGTGAGCCCATTGAGGGGCATGTTGGTATGCATACTGGGTAGGATATCCTTCTAGGTCGAGCCACCGGCATTATAGGTGGAGACCTTGCCAAGGGGGGAATCTTGGTCGCCTTGTCACAAGGCGTTGTGTCGTGACCATGGTAAGAGATTGAATAATAGATTAGTCAATGGATGAACCATTGACTTGTGATTTTTGAATGGAGATTATTCAATGGACTTGACCATTGATTCTTGCATTGTGATGGTTATTTAAATAAGTTTTTCATATGAGTATAAAAGTAACTCCTATATGATTGATTATGTATTTTATATATTGAATGGAGTTTAAAGATTATGGGATTTCTTTGAATCCATGCATAGTGCTTGTCCGATCTGCTTAAAAGATATATATTACTCACTGGGCGGTGGTTGCTCATTCCACTCATCATTTATGTTTTCAAGTTCCTCGGTTAGCGGCGAGTAAAGCGAGAGCGCTGTTGGGGGGAAATTTTTGATTCTTTTTGGGTATGACTTGAGGAAGAAACTTGTTTAGTGCTTGTTATCTTTTAGGTTGGCTGAGTTCTGTTTGTTAATATTATTTTGGAGGATTATAGAAACTCTGATATATAGCCAACGTATTGGTCTATCTAATATATATATATGGGCTTGAGTTTATATATGTTGATATCAGGTTGTTGGTTATATTGAGGCTGCGTCCTTCGTGTGGAAGGACGGCCGTGTCATATTCCCTTTTCTTGTAGTTTCGAGGTGTGACAGAAAATTGATACCATGGGACTATTGGCAATCCGACAGTAGTACTACCATGATATCCTGGAGGAATCAGAGCATTCAAGTGGTTTGCAGACATGGGATGATGTGCAGCAAGACGAAAATTTTCAAGAACTGAAATTTCCATGGAAGTTCCAGAATTGGTATTTGGTGACTGAACTGGCAATGCCAAAGCCATTGCACCATTGAGTCCTGAAGAGAGAACTCAAAATTAACGTGGTTTGTAAACATAGGCCGACATAAGCACAAGTCTACGAGCTTATAAAAATTCTTGCAATGATTCGTCATGAGCTTTAACTATTCTGATATTCTACTAGTTTTTATTTTTTCCCTCCCATGTACATCTCTTTAATTTTTCTTGCCCCAGATCTTTGTAATCTTAACACGCTTCAATTGACAAGGGCCTTTCTAAAATGATAAAAATGCAAATATAAACATGCCGTTGCGTGAGCATTACATCTATGCATAACTACCTAGTGATAGCGATATCTTGTCAATATCCACTTAGCATCACCTAAGTGAAGGTGTTCAGAGTATCCACCCTCCCCCTCCCCCAATCCCCCACACAAAAAAAGCACACATTACCAACTAATTTCTTACTTGCTTTTCAATTGCTTGGACAGAACACATACATGCATACATATATTTGCCAAATCGATAGAATGCATTGAATGAGGCTCATTTTGCAACAATCACTGCTGGACAAACAAACGTCTTCATATTATGTTGAAAGCAAAATCATAAGGATCGGGTAGAGAAGGCTTTATTTATTAAAGCTCAACAATCAAGTGGAAGTCTTACTTTCATTGTAATTTCACAGGCCACATCTTTGTATGTGCTTAAAGAAAGAGTTTTGTGTTCTAGAGCACGTACCTTCAGCAGTGGAGCTCCCATTTGACAGAGAAGCTTCCAGAACAACTGGAGCAGCAGAGATTGGTGGAGCCAAATAACGTTGAACATGGTTGAGATTTTCAGTTTGTCCACCAAATGAAAATGAGCTTGAGCTATTGTTCTGCATTGAATCAGAAAACGTCTCGCCATTGAACTCTCTCACATCATTCTGGTTAGCCAAGGCCTTCATCACGATTGCATCTTGATGTTCTTGGAACAAACACACTTGGTATGTTGCTCAAGCTGGACTAATGGAAGTATTTATTTCCACTATTGACAAGAAAACATTCTAGCTTCAAGCAACTTCTTTTTTCAGCAACTGATGTTGCATTTTCCAATGGATGAACTTTCTGTTCAGAGTCAGTACGAGAGTGCAGCACAGAGAAAGAAGAATAAAAATAATATTGAAGAACCTCAATTCACTTTATGCCTATATATGCCCATTTCTCCATCGCATAAAGGTCAGGTGCTCAAAAGACGTAATATAGAGTACAATCAAAACAAGGGTCCTCAAGGTATAGATGCAAAGTTGATTGAGAAAGGACCAGTGAAGAAACAAAGCACGCATCAATATGTATTGTGCAAATAATTAAGATCTTGATAGTTTTAAACTTGGAAAGTAATGGTTGTGACCTGAATGTGCTAATCGTTCAGACTACAATATGTTGATGAGTGCCTCAGCTTCTCATGGATAAAAAGAAAGTTAACTGCTGAAAGTATTCTTCATCTTACTCAGTCCAGAAGGCCACTTAGATTTACAAGGTCACTAACCTTAGCTTTGCATCACAAAGCACGGAAGCTCAAAATCACTCTATTAATAGAAAGTCTCTATTATGGATCTAAACATAGCATCTATATTTTGTTTATTCTCTCCACAGGAACTTCATTTTATTTTTATGATCGGAAAGAAAAAAACATAAGCAAAGCAAAGCCTGTAGATGTCCAACCAACTCCTTGTTTGAGGTTTCCGTATCTCTAATCAATTCTAACACCTATTAAGCCACACAGCTACAAATAAACATCAAAATACTGACTACATGGAAAATATAGGACAAATTATTCGAATTCCCCGTGATGGTGTGCAGCAAGTGAACTGGCTTGACAAAACTGAGTGGGAACACATTGGTTACTTACCTTCTCTTGGGCTGAAAGTTGATGAGTAGCAAAATATTCCCTGTCTTTGACTAGGCCAATCGGTCGATCATCAGTGTTGAACACAGCACCATGCTTCGTCACGCCATCAGGATAGTCCAAGACTCCAATGGTGCTGGGGTATTGACCCGTCTATTTTTGTGAGGGAATTGGAGGCCCCTGGGCTGAGTCTTTAGGCCGCTGCTTGTTGCATCTAGTCGTTTCCGTTTTTTCCTTATTGTGTTGTAACTATAGACCCAGCCTGGATTCTTTTGTTGCAACTTGTACCTAGCCTCCCCTTGTTGCATACTTGGCTCCCTTCCACTCAAGTGACTAGTCTATTGAGTGCAAAATGGTGCCTTATATCCCTCTCTTGTACAGTTTGCTTGGTTGGAAATTTATAAATACTTACTTTACCAAAAAAAAATTTAATAATTGTGCTATTTTCACCTTCAACGCTGGTTTTGATAAATCTTTCAACTCGATGTCTTATCAACACGCGACATGCTCAAATAATATAAAATATCATCTATGTGTTGATAGATTGTTGGAGAAGTTTATTATTTTTTATAAGGATGGCAACTTTGACACGATAGTAACTCTAAAGATAATAGTAAGTGTACTCAAACGATAATAGTAATTTCCCAAAAGAGTTAGTAACCTGAACAAGTTGATTAGTTGTGCAAATTAATGCTATTAAATTATTAGAATAGTTGGCAATTTCAATAGGATCAATCAAACGTTCAGATTGATTAAAATTAAAAGTTGGTAATTTCCTATAAGAGTCGGTAAGTGCATCTTAGTAACTATTATTGGAACAGAATAGTCGACTATTTCAAACAACCAAATAACATTGATATAATGACTCAAATAAGAGTTGACAGTTTCTTGTAAGGGTTAGTAAATTTAACACACCAAAACCTTCGTAAATAAATGGTGGCAAAAAATCATTAAAACTGGTGAAAATTTTGAAAAATCATTAAGTAAAAAGTAGGTAACTTAGAAGTTAGGAAATCACCCAAATCAAGAATAGTAATATCATATGAGGGTTTGTGACTTCAACAAATGAACGTGGTTAGCTCGTCGGCGCAACCGATAACAATCCGGACACGTCAATAATATATATTAATCTTTTAGCCTTTCACCCCTCATCTTTGACGCCTGGCTCCCCTATTCTCAGAACTCCCACCTTCAATGACTTCCGTAGTGAATCTTCATGCCTATGGATCAATATCTAAAGCTTCATTGAACTCGAAACATTCAAAACCTTGTGCTCAAAAGTAATCCCATACCACCATCACTCATCCTCACTCCTCACCGAACCACCATCTCCGACCATCAGCTACCCATTGCGCCCGCCCTTGCATCCGCAAACGCAGGGAACAAAAACAGGGATACCATCGTTGATGACCGTCGCTGAACGCAGCAGGAAGGCTTGGTTTATCGGCGGTGTAACTGAGNATCAATATCTAAAGCTTCACTGAACTCGAAACATTCAAAACCTTGTGCTCAAAAGTAATCCCATACCACCATCACTCATCCTCACTCCTCACCGAACCACCATCTCCGACCATCAGCTACCCATTGCGCCCGCCCTTGCATCCGCAAACGCAGGGAACAAAAACAGGGATACCATCGTTGATGACCGTCGCTGAACGCAGCAGGAAGGCTTGGTTTATCGGCGGTGTAACTGAGCTGCGACGGATACTCACAACCGGCATCTACAACCTTTACGACTGACTCCGAATAGAACCACGACTGACGAGGGGGTGTTCGGATGAGATCTGGGCTCTTCGGTTTTCATGGTGGGAAGTGAAGGAGCAATAATGGAGCAGGAAAGGGCGGCTCGGGAAAAGATAGGGCAAGCGGCTATGGCGACTGATGGCGTCGAGGGGAGTGATGGAGAGGCTCATCGAATTGATGTTGTGGGTTTCAGTCATTGGGATGGACCACGGCGACTATTGCTCCGACTCGTCAAGAGAATGAAATCCAAGAGCAATGGATACAGCTCTGCGGTGATGAGGATGAAATCCAATGACGATGCGGCCACGGTCAAGGTGTGTCCACAGCGCTCGGTAAGGAGGATTCAGCACCAAGAATCGATCCTCCTAATTTTTCTCTCTTCTTCCCCTCTTTGCGATTTTGAAAGTTGTGAACTCAAATCCTATGGTAATAAATATGGTGTTCTAAATGGGTTTCTCTAATCGAATTCAAGATAAGTAAATTTCGTTGTTCGGAATGCCTAAAAAAGATTAAGACTAGTGAAATAATAATTTTTGTCGGTCAAAGGTAAATTCTATGGTTTGACCAAAAAAGCGATTCTCGGCCAATTCAGTGAAACTTGATATCTAAAAGGCCTATTTCTTCTTCTTCTTTTTCCTGGTTGGTGAAGGCCTATTTCTAAACGCCTGTATTAAATTAACACATATAAGCAATTAAGGTACTAATGATGCTGATTTAATTTTCTTGAGTCAAGAAATGAGTCTCATCGTGATCAGGGATCTTGAATCTCAAATTTTTCTAATTTTAACGGTTGCGAAAATTCGGATGGCAACAATAATATATATAAAAAAATTCTTACTAATTGTTGGTATTTTCTTAAAAGTTTACTGACTAAACAAGTTATTGATGTAGCTAGTATTAACACCTAGAGAGGGGGTGAATAGGTGTAGAGGTAGTTTATGCGCAAGTAATAACGATCTATTGCAATATGTAAACAAAAATTAAATAGAGAGAGTAAAGAAGATTGCAAACACAATTTATAGTGGTTCGGCTTTAGACAAGCCTACGTCCACTCTCCAGGCGATTAGCCAATAGGCTGGATTTCACTATGTGATCAAAGGTGATTACACACTCTCGAGTAATACACTAGGATCACTCTCGATTAGCCAATATGTCTCACAAAGTCACTATCTTTGGTAATACACTAGGATCACTCAATTTCGCACTATGAACAACAAATGAAGAACCGAATCGAGCTTTGGAATATGTTCATCTACTCTACCTCCTAGGTCTCTTCCTATCCTTATATACTCTCCAAGCCATACTCGACCATTGGTTCTTTCATTGAGAGTTTAGTCTTCCTTTTTTTTGGACAGACTTTATAAGGCAAGTCTTTTTTACTATTGAAGGTAAATCAGATTCCCTTGGATTCTGTTCGCCCATACAATCAGAATCTGGGTTTTCATAAGTGCTCCATTCTTCTTTGGAAGTTGTCCATTAATTGATCCTGCCAATCAGTTTGATACAACAGAATCAATATAAATAAGGTAAGTGAAATACTTTAATGTTGGTGATCTTATCCTGTAGTTTCATTCTGAGTCCGACAGACTCAAGTTCTGAGTCTGCTTAAGTCTTTCGTCTAGTACGGTTAGACTCATAATTTGCGTCTGCTCGGGTCTTTCGTCTGGTACAGACAGACTCAGAATCTCCGTCTGTTCATATCTTCCGTCTGGCACGGACAGACTCAGAGACACCTTATGCTTTTTCTTTTGCCACTAGCAGACTCTAAAGCATATGTCACCCTATGACTTTTCCTTTAAAAGAGATATATAAATATCATACATAAAACGATTAGTTAGCATCAAAACTAGGAGTTTTTTCAACAATCTCCCCCTTTTTGATGGTTTGACAAAACTTTTTATGCATACGGCTTGTTGTTCCTGCAAAATATAGTTAGACAGAACATACTTCCTACCATAGTAAAACATAAGGCTCAAATCATAAAAAGTAGCCTGTATCAACCATGCTCAAGTGATATCAAATGATGATCCATTCATGCATCCATGTTCAGAACAACAACAGTCCAATCAATCAAACAGTAGCAAAACAGATTAACAAAATATCAAATTTATCAAAAGAAATTTGCATGCATAAGCATAATTACTCTTCCCCTTTTTGTCACTGTCAAACAGTTAATATTCGGAAAAGAATAAGTAATGTCTAACAAAAATTCGACAAACAATGTTAAACAAAATAAACCAAAAGATGATGCTTTTAGGAAGTTTTCTTTTTAGGGGTCCAAACAATGGTGAAATCCTCCATATCCATGGCAGACTTCTCAATCCTGTTGAGACATTGATGAACTGTCTTATCTAGAGTCTCCAGCCTGTTGTTGAAGGAGATTTCCATCGTAGTCTGCTGATCTCTAATCTGCATATATCAGATGAAGCTGCAGGAGTATGTGTTTCAACATTCTGAGATTGATGCTCCCCCTGAATTGATGCTTCAGTCTGTCCTTATTGCCCCTGTTGAGTCCTGTTCTCTTCTCTGTTATTAGCCTCAAGAATAGGACCCTCATTCATTTCATCTCTATTTTTTTCGTTACCTTCTTCTTCTTCTTCTAGATCTTCTTCTAGGTCAGACTCAACACTCTTCGCAGGTTCTATCCTACAGTAGAAGTTGTTTTCTCTTTTTAAAACTTAGTTCAGCAGCAACAACTTGTTTTCCTTTTCTCTTAGCTGTTGCTACTTTAACCAGTTATTTCTCCTTTCTTCTCCATGTTTCCACAACGTCCTCTAGTTTCATCTTATTGATCATCTTCATGTCAATGGCCATTGTTGGGAGAGTTTTAGTGCAGAATCTCCTAGGTATATCTATCTTGAAATGTTCAAAGATTTTGGTCACCAAATCTCCATAGGGCAACTATCCTTTATCCTTTGAAACTGTCCGATACATGTGCAGAAGAACAGTATGAGGGAGTGAGAATAGTACTCCCTTTTCAATCGCCTACATTAGTTTAGCCTCAAATCTGACCACATCAGTCTTAGATAATGCCTTAGGACGAATGCAACTGATTCTGATTTTATGCAGAATTGTCCTTGCTGAGATTAAGAGGGGATAAGTGATACTAGCCCTAACAGACTTTGTAAGATGTTTACAAATAGTCTCATAGGTAACTTCTACTGGCTTGAAAGGACCCCTCTCAACTTTCATAATGTCAGCCAGAGTATCTGCACTAACATCATAGAACCTATCATTTACACTGAACTGCATTCTATCTGGAGATAGAAATGTCAAATTCGAGTAGAAATATGCTGTTGGCTTTGGATAAACAGCAGCAGAATCAGTGCAGAATTGATCCATCTGCAACATTCCAAAATATCTTCACAGATTCACATCAGCAACATCCAAAAAATCAAAGTCCACAATCATGTGGTGCATAATTCCTTGTTCCAGCAATATGTTATAAAATGTTTTATGTTCTTTAGATCGGAACAATTTCCCAGTTGTGTTCCGAGCCACAGCAACAATCCCCATTCTGACTTCAAAATTTCTATAGATTCTTTCATCATTCTCCTTCTCACCCCAAACATTCTCTTTACTTCTACCTGCTTCACTAATTCGTTCTCTTCGTGTAGGCGATGGTTCTATAGTCCGAACAGCTTGGACAAAATGAAATTCATTTGCATATCATTTTTCTCGCAAGAAATAGAGTTTAACGTTGTCCTTAGCATTTCGTTGCACTAACCGCTCATACATCCTCATGACTGTATGGGGATTATCAGTAAATTTTGGTAGAGTTAATCCAGACATACCTCTTCTGGAGACATTTCTTTGCTCAGATTCTGTTGGGGAAGTTCTTGGAGATTCCACATTTCCACTTCCATCACTTTGAATCGATGCATTTGGAGATTGTCCTTGGGAAACTTCGGAAGTCTGCGTCAGATCGAAGTGCGTATGTCATCCTTCGACATTCCTTGGTCCTCTACCAGCAACCTTGTTTGATCTTCTTCGAGGAGACGGAGACACTGACCTTGATCTGGACTCGGAGGATCTCGATACCATGTTCGGAGAAGATTTGACTTGGTTTTGGAAAAATGTTTGTTTTGTTAGGGTTTCTAAAAGGGGTTTCTGAGGAGTTGTGAAAAAGAACTCGACTTTTGAGGGTTATAAAGCCTAGAGGGGGTTATAAAACCCTCTGATGCGAGGCAAATGAAAAGTCGCATCTTTTTAAAAAATAATTGAAAATGATAGTTATTCAAAATCTATTAAACTTGACAAAAATAGATTCAAACAGCATAGGCATGTACTAGAAATTATGCAGATCAATTATGCAGATCAATTATTTGCTAATAAAAACTTACCAAGTTCAAACATATAAGGAAATAACTTATACGCCAAAAATACCATTAATTCCTTTTGAGTGCTTCCTAGAAGATTGGTCTATCCAGATGATTACTTCTCCCAGACTTTATCCTGTTCTCATAGACTTTATGAAAAAGGGTTAATAATATTTAATCTTCCACATATTGCATCGAATGTACCTTTGTCCAGTGGCTTTGTGAAGATATCTACTAATTGATTTTTTGAATCAATGAATTCCACAGTTATGTCTCCATTTTGCACATGGTCTCTAATAAAATGATGTTTAATTTCAATGTGCTTTGCTCTGAAATGTAGAATCGGGTTCTTGGTGAGATTTATAGCATTCGTATTGTCACACCTTATTTCAGTACAGGTTTCTTCCTTTCCATAGTCCATCAGTTGCTGTCTCATCCATAAAATCTGTGAACAACAGCTTCCAAGAGCAACATATTCTGCTTCTGCTGTTGATAGTGTCACAGTGTTCTGCTTTTTGGAAAACCATGAAACCAGCATCTTCCCTAGAAGTTGGCATGTTCCCAGCGTATTCTTTCTATCCACTTTGCATCTTGCTAGGTCAGCATCTGAGTAACCAAGGAGAGTAAAGTCTGTTCCCTTGGGATATCACAGACCCAAGTGTGGATAAGTGTCTATATACTTGATTATGCGCTTGACAGCCGAGAGATGTGATTCTCTAGGATCCACTTGAAATCGAGCACATAAACACATATTGTATAGAATATCTAGTCTAGATGCAGTAAGATAAAGAAGAGAACCAATCTATGCTTCTATAAGTCTTCTGGTCAACTTTCTTTCCCATTTCATCTTGATCTAGTTTGATGGAGGTTGACATTGGAGTTTCAGTCTTCTTGCAGTTCTCCATTGCAAACTTCTTGATTAAGTCTTTGGCATACTTTTCTTGATAGATGAAAGTTCCATGTTTTGACTGATTGACCTGAAGTCCTAGGAAGAATGTGAGTTCTCCCATCATGCTCATTTCAAATTCTTCCTACATAGACTTTGAGAAGTTCTTGCACAAGTGCTCATTAGTTGATCCAAAAATAATATCATCTATATATATTTGTACAAGCAAAATATCTTTACCTTCCTTTTTGATAAACAGAGTTGTGTCTACCATACCTTTCTTGAAGTTATTGTCTAGTAGGAACTTACTCAACCGTTCATACCAGGCTCGAGGTGCTTGTTTTAGACCATACAGCGCCTTCTTCAATTTGTATACATAGTCTAGCTTTCTTGGTTCCTCGAAACCAAGAGGCCGCTCTACAAAAAATTCTTCTTTGATAAACCCATTCAGGAAGGCACTCTTCACATCCATCTGGAATAGCTTGAAGTTTTGATAACAAGCATAAGCAAGCAACAGTCTAATTGCTTCTAATCTTGCTACTGGTGCATAGGTTTCATCATAGTCTATTCCTTCAGATTGAGAGTTACCTTTTACTACGAGTCTTGCTTTGTTTATGGTGACTTTACCAAGTTCATTTACTTTGTTCCTGAAGACCCATTTAGTGCCAATGATAGTTCTTCCTTTGGGTTTGGGAACCAATTCCCATACATCATTTCTTTTGAACTACTGGAGTTTTTCTTGCATTGCTTCTATCCAGCTTTCATTCTCCAGGGCTTCATCTATTCCTTTGGGTTCAATCTTAGAGATTAGTGCGACAATGCCCGTACCCTTTTTGTTCTTCTATCTAGTTTGGATTCTTTCGTTGATGTTTACAATGACTAGCTCCTTAGGATGACGGATTTATGCTTCTAGTTTCTGTTCTGCATTTTACTGTTATCAGAATATTCTGGTGATTCAGAAATGTCCAACTGAGTGATTCTTTCCTCTAGAGTTGCTTCTGTGACTGTTTTCTGAGGAGATTCGGCTTCTTTGTTGAAACTTGATTTCTCAGGAGCAGCATTTGGTTATGAGTCTTCATTTTCAGTTCTGCTATGGTTTGAAACATCTTGCTCCAGAAACTTCACATTCATGGATTCCTCCACTGTTTGAGTATTCTTGTTAAACACTCTATATGCTTTACTAGAGTTTGAATAACCTAGAAAAATACCTTCATCTAACCTTTCTTCAAACTTATTGTTAGCATTTTTTAGAATAAAGCATTAACAACCAAAAATGCGAAAGTAGGAAACAATTTGTTTTCTTTTTTTGAAAATTTCATAGGGAGTTTTCTCAAGAATTGGTCTAAGAAAGACTCTGTTAATGATATGGCAAGAAGTAGAAACTGCTTCTGCCCAGAAACGAGTTGCCACATTGCTTTCAATAAGTAGAGTTTTGGCCATTTCTTGCAAAGACTTGTTCTTCCTTTCCACAACTCCATTTTGTTCTAGAGTGTAAGGAGAGGAGAACATATGTTGAATACCATTTTTGTCGCAAATATCTGTAAAGTCTTGATTTTCAAATTCTCCACCATGATTTGTTTTAATGCTTGAAATAGAGTAACCTTTCTCATTTTGAATTCTTTTTGTAAATATTGAAAAATACGAGAATGTTTCTTCTTTATTAGCAAGAAAGAATACCCATGTAAATCGAGAATAATCATCAAAATCACGAGAGAGTATTTCTTACCTCCAACGCTCTGAGTTCTAGTTGGTCAAAATAAGTCCATATGAAGAGGCTATAATACACGATTAGTTGAAATCTATTTTACAAATTTGAAAGAATTTCTTACTTGTTTTCCTAGAGTGCATGCGGAGCAAAGCTCTGTCTTCTTATAACTTAGTGAGGGCAAACCATGAACAAGCTTCTTGCTGAGAAGTTTAGAGATTTGTTTCATACTGACATGTCCAAGTTTGCGATGCTAGAGACTTGCTTCATCTTGGATTGAGATAAGACATTTTGCAGTGTCTTCGTTTATGTCCAAGAAATAGATGTTCCCATGCCTACGTCCAATGAATGATTGAGAAAAGTCGTTGTTTGTTCCAGAACATATGTTCTCCTTGAAATTGATTCTAAAACCAGCATCACACAACTGGCTGATGCTTAGAAGATTGTAATTTAATCCCTTAACCAGAGAAACATTGTTAATAATTAGACTACCAATCTTGACAGTTCCTAATCCAATGATGTTTCCTTTGGTGTTTCCTCCAAAAGAAACTGTTCCTCCCTTAACTCTTTCTAAGCCAATGAACATTCTTGAGTCTCCAGTCATATGTCTTGAGCATCCATTATCCAAGTACTATTTCTTCTTGCTTTTGAAACTTACCTGTAACCAACACACATACTCATTTTTTCTTTGGTACCCAGATTTTCTTGGATCATTTGAGGTTAGTAGTATATGCTTTTTCTATCCATTTCTTTTGAACAGGTCTCCAGACTTTAGGACATTTATTTTCAAAATGTTCTCTTTCTCAACAGTTAGAACACTTTAGATTCTCTCGACCAACAGATCTTACAAAATTCTTTCTAAAATGATTTTTGTAGGCTTGTCGACGTGGTCTCTGTTTAATTCTTTCCTTGATCTTAGGAAAATCAATTAACAAATCACTTTCCTTATAAAACCCAAGTCCTGACTTATCATAATAAGGGATTTAAATAGAAAGTATATGCTGCAGGGTTTTTGACTCTTCAAAAAACTTTGTATTGATATTCAAAATTTCCTTTCTGAGAGATAAATTCTCATTTTGCAAAGAACTTTGATTTTCCTTTGTTTCCAAAAGTTCCATTTTAAAAGACTCATTTTCATTTAAAATAGAATTTCGACTTTCCTTCAGTTCTGAAAATTCCTTTTTGAGATCATCAAATTTTCCTTTCAATGAGTAACTCTGATGACTCAACTTATGATTTTCCTTTTTTAAACTGGAGATCCTTTTCAAAGTAGTTTTTAAATTGAAATATAGCTCATTTATGTAATTTGAAACTTCTATAGGAATATCAGAATGACTTACCTCAATCTCTTTGTCTGAGTCTGAGTCTGAGTCTGATCCTGAATCTGTTTCAGAGTCTGAGTCTGAATGTGCCATAAGACAGATGTCGCCATATTCGTCTTCATTGTCTTCAACCTCAGTGTCACTCCATGTTTCAGCTTTCAGAACCTTCTTGTATTTTTTGAATTTCCCTTTGTTTTTCTTGAGCTTGGGACAATTCTGCTTTATATGACCCTTCTTCTTGCATTCAAAACAAACAACATCTTTGGCATAATCTTCCTTATCCCCTGTTCTTCATTGTCCAGACTGTCTGTTTTGTTTCTTGATGTTGAACTTTCTGCCTTTCCTGTTTAACTTTTTTACTTTTCTGATTAGCAATGCAAGTTCTTCGTCGTCCAGCTCGTCCTCAAAATCTGTATCATCAAAATCAACATTAGACTTAAGAGCAATGGATTTCTTACCTATGGATTCCACTTCCTCGTTCATTTGTTTTGCTTCATAGGACTACAGGGTACTAATAACCTCATCGACTGTCAGCGGTGAAATTCGTACGGTTTCTCTAATGGAGGTGTTCACATTATTCCACTCTTTTGACAACCCTCTCAAGAGCTTGTTGACCTTCATTGGTCCAGAAACAGGTTGTCCTTGATATGTCAATCCATTTACAATCTCTGTAAATCGACTAAACATGTCTCCTATGAACTCCCCTTGTTTCATCTTGAAGGATTCATATTGACCAAGTAAAATATTTACTTTGGTCTCCTTAACACGATCAGTTCCTTCATATGTCACGTGCAGTCTATCCCATACTTCATTTGCTATGTCACAAGAAGTTATTCGATTATATTCATTAGGTGATAAAGCACAATAAAGGGAGTAGATAACCTTAGCGTCGAGAGTTTGTCTCTTTGTCAATTCTTCTAGTGAGATGGTAGCTGATGTTTCTGTTTCTTTCCCATCATCTTTCTTTGAGGTTTTTCCAGCTTTAACAATGGGATCAACTCCTCTTTCAACTACATCCCATTCTAGCGGATCTTTTGATCTGAGAAAGGCCTTCATCTTGTTCTTCCAAATATTGTAATTTTTACTGTCAAAGTATGGTGGACGAGTGTTGCTCTGCCCCTCGATCCGACCTGGTGCAAGAATACTAGTTATAGAGGATCTTTAACTCAGGAGTAATAAACACTTCAAAATATTGAGCATAGGGCTCTGATACCAATTGATGTAGATAGTATTAACACTTAGAGGGGGGTGAATAGGTGTAGAGGCAATTTATGCGCAAGTAATAACGATCTATTGCAATCTATAAACATAAATTAAATAGAGAGAGTAGAGAAGATTGCAAACACAGTTTATAGTAGTTCGGCTTTAAACAAGCCTACATCCACTCTCCAAGCAATCGGCCAATGGGCTGGATTTCACTATGTGATCAAAGGTGATTACACGCTCTCGAGTGTTAGCATTTAGTGATGATATATCTCACAAAGTCACTCTCTTTGGTAATACACTAGGATTACTCAATTTCGCACTATGAACAGCAAATGAAGAACAAAATCGAGCTTTGGAATATGTTCATCTACTCTACCTCCTAGGTCTCATCCTATCCTTATATACTCTTCAAGCCACACTCGACCGTTGGCTCTTTCCTTGAGAGTTTAATCTTCCCTTTCTTGGACAGATTTTATAAGGCAAGTCTTTTTTACTATTAAAGGTAGATCAGATCCCCTTGGATTATGTTCGCCCATACAATCAAAATCCGGGCTTCCATAAGTTCTCTATTCTTCTTTGGAAGTTGTCCATTAATTGATCCTGCCAATCAGTTTGATACAACATAATCAATATAAATAAGGTAAGTGAAATACTTTACCATTGGTGATCTTATCTTGTAGTTTCATTCTGAGTCTGACAGACTCAAGTTCTGAGCCTGCTTAAGTTTTTCGTCTGATACGGTTAGACTCAGAATTTGCGTCTGCTTGGGTCTTCCGTCTGGTACAGACAGACTCAAAATTTGTGTCTGTTCATATCTTCTGTCTGGCACGGACAGACTCAAAGACACCTTATACTTTTTCTTCTACCATCAGCAGACTTTAAAGCATATGTCACCCTGTGACTTTTCCTTTAAAAGAGATATATAAATATCATACATAAAACGATTTGTTAGTATCAAAACTAGGACTTTTCTCAATAATCAAATAACATTTTGTTATCAAACGAAATGTCAGATGCTGGCTATACAAGTTAGTCGGGCATCTAGAGGGATTGCTCGGGAGCTCGACCAACACCCAATGACTATCATATGGCCGGTAAGCGGTAGGGCCTGGACGCCTAGTCCTATCCACATAGCTCCGCCACAGGCTCACAACACCTTCTAACACATCTCTGACTCTTTTTTTTTTAATTTCTGAGCTCTGATACAAATTCGATTTGGCTAGAACTCGAGCCATAAACTCAACAACCTTAAATAGTTGAGTCATTGAGCTACCATCTAAATGGAGACGCACGATGTGCATCCCAATAGTCTTGCATTTGGCAAGGTGGTGAGCCAAGGAAAGTCTTATCTGGTCGCATACTTGTCGGCCAGTTTGAAAAATAAAAGAACATGTCTATCCTAGTCTTGCGAACCTCATGAATTTCTCGGCCTATCATTTCTTGCATTCGAGCCAATGTAATTTAAGATGTGATGGAAGCAATTGTTTGTTATTTTTAAGCTCCAGCGAGGGATGTGTGTAGCTCTACAGAAGCCCAAGCTCAGTTAAGCAATAAGAAAACCTAAAACCGCAGGCTCGACCAGCAACCCCCATGGCGAAGAAGCGATCACGGACCCCATCATCATCCTCCTTCTCTCCTCGGTGCGAAATCATTGGCGATGATGCCGATCACATCAGCACCTTGCCGGACTTGGTGATCCATCACGTCTTCTGCTTGCTCGACATCGCACACATTGTCCGAACCTGTGTCTTGTTGAAGTGATGGCAATCCGTCTTGACTGCCGCTCCAGACCTCGTCTTCTTCTTCCCCTAGCACAATGCCCCATCCATGGACAGCGTCTTGATCCTCTATGCATCCCCTAAGGTGAGGAAGTTCCACATCCATATCAATTTTCTCGACTATTGGGCGCCCGAGCTCAGTCCGTGGCTCTGTTTTGCTGTCGAGCACCGTGTTGAGGACCTCTCCGTCAATGTGGCTAAGGGTTTGCGCGAGATGGCTGGCCATTTCATGGTACTGCTGCTCCTTTATGGATGCTCATCATCAATAGCTTTGCATCTGAGGCTCTATAGCTTCCCATTTAGTAAGGATATTATCACTCGGAGTTATTTCAAGTCCTGGTCGGTATGCAGCTCGGTGATGCATGACAATTTGAAGGGCAACCCTGTTCTCGAGTACCTTAGGTTGCCGTCGCAAGGCTCCATTTGCAAATGGAGGCAAGGATTTCTTGCAAGCATGCTTAATCAAAATACTCGAGAAGGGCAGCCCTGTTCTCGGAGATCACGGATGAGGATGCCGTTGAATAATTCATTAAGATATTTCTTTAATTCAAATGTTTACGGTGATTATCGCATTGGTTTCCCAAATTACATTTCAATAATGAATCACCACATTTGCACCAATGTGATGTTTCATGAGTCTGTCAGCGAGGGGACCACCAGCCTGCATGGGCCCAAAAGGGTGCCTTCAGGCATTGCTTGAAAAGGCTATATTTGTTATAAAGTCTGGCCTGGCCCATTTGATCCTGTGGCGGCCCCTTCCGAAATCACGTACGGCCCTTTCCAACATGCCAATGTCCCCAGTATTATGCAAAGCACCTTTTATTTTTTATGTTTTATCATAAGCTTGAGGAGCCCCCCCCCCCCCCCAAAAAAAAAAGATCTACAAGAACGTGTATGGCGCTTTGCGCAGCGAAAGTAGCTAACATCTTACGGTGTCGACGAGGAATTGATTTTGCACGCTTTGCCTACAGATCTCCCTAGATATATCCAGCATCACCTATGCTTGGACCTCGTTTGGCAAGTAAGTTCTCATTAGTTCTAATTGACTTCACCATGAACATAATAATTTTTTTCGAATGATTGTTCCATAAATCTTACTACATTATAAGTAGTAACCTGATATTATGGATCGACTTCCCGTTATTGATCCCATTTTTCTTGCAAATGGATGATTGGTTGCTTGATGCCATTCACGAGCGCCTCATGTCTTTGACTTAATAATATTGATTGAGTTGCATAGACCTTCGGGCAGCTCAAGTTTGTATGGGTGAGATCGTTCCACATGTCACAAATTTGATCACGAAGCTTCACATTGCATAGCACCGCATCGAACATCTTTCCCCCCGAAATTTTCATTATAGATGCCGATCTCTTCATGGAAGTATCTAAATATTTCAAGATGGGAATTTCAACTCAAGCTGGCTTCACAATTGTGTTTCTGTATGTAACAATGGTTAATTCACTCAAAAAGGATTGACACGTTCCTAAACCTTTTAAAAATTCATAAGTGCATAATAACAAAACATGCTACTAAGTGAAAAAGGCATTTTTGCATAAGAAATATTGTACCTCGTCATTATTGGTATTATTTAAATGGTTAGGGTAATTTAGAAAATTTTTAAAATATTGCTCCAATGATTACTCGTTACATATGAAAAGAGAGATGTGAGGAGCTTGATTCCCCCACTTTCTTAAAGAGCTAGAGTTGAGGATCAAAAATGTGAGAATGGATTGAAATTAAGAAAAAGGATGGACTAAAAAATAAAACATTTTAGCCAGCTTCAATTTAATTTGCCCACATTTTTCATCATTCATTTACTCAAGTCAAATCCGTATTATCGGCAGTATAGGCATTTGTTTCCATTCCAAATTCCCACCCAAAAAAATTCATCGACCATTGACAGTACTCCCCAACTAATGATAACTATAACAGGTCCAATGAAGCCGAAACCTTACGCACCCCACGACAACATTGACATATCCCAAACCACAATCCACACATGTGATTAATCAACGGTCCGTTTTATGAATTCGCAATTGCATCATGTCGTAATTTAAAATAGCGATGCGTGGTGTAATATTCGCGTCTGCAACCCATGTTTCAAAGGCATGGTATCTTTGAAATCGAGCAAGTTGGCTTCTTGAAAGTTGCTGCGGGTACTGCTGCAACATGCCGGCGTCGCAACCATCTACATGTTTGCCAACCAAGTTACACAGGCAGAGACGACTTTTCGGGATTATAGCTAAAACGGGCATTTTGACTTATTTACGAGATTTGAAGGAGAAATTAAGATAAAACCAGAACAAAAAATAAACTCCTCATTGTGCTAGGGTACCGAATGAATATATATGCATGTTAATAATTTTTTATGATCCTTGATACACGTTAATAACATAATTTTTTAGAATAAGTTATTATTAGTAATACGACATTTCAGTATTTCATCATCCAAATAGAGTTTATCGATTTGACTATACAATATATAACAGGCTCAAAATAAGAGGGGTAAATTCCTAAGTGTGATTAAGAGCTTAAATATATTTGACAAAAAAAAAACCCTTTTATGATGGAAAACAAATTAACAAAACAAAAAGGAAAGTCGGACGGCGCAAGCAGCGGACTAAGGTGTGCCCTCTTCATTGTCCCGACACTTCGTATTTTTTTATCTATACCGAGCACTTGCGTGGAATATATTGGACCGGACGAATCTCTCTCCCTCTCCCTCCACTTCTCATTTTCTCCTGCAAATCCATGTCACAGGCACGTGAGGGAAGCAGTGACAACAAGGGAAAGATCAATTATTTGGAGTGAGGAAGAAAGAAATGTACAAAGGAACTAGAAAGAGTTGTTGTGGAATTGAAAAGTCTACCTGGAGAAGAAATTAGACCAGAGGAAAGACAAAATAGACGGAGCATTGAGGCGTTCAGAGGAGTCTCCACCTTAACGTGGAGTAAGGGTTATAGAAATATCTACCCTCGTACTGATTCTTATTCAACATGGGCTGCTCTTTGGTAAATGCATCTGCACATTCCTTATCTTGCAAGTCTGTCCATGTACTATTATGTATTTAGAAAATCTTCCCACTATATCTACCAAGACTACCATTGTATTCAATTACTAGCAAAATAAAGGCAGATGTGTGTAAAAAATTACATGTTATCAAAAGTCGTTTTGGTCTGTTCTTCATTATAGACTATATTTATTATGAACTAGTTCAATGCTATTGGTTGCACTTTCATTTGTCCAAGAAACAATAAAGAGAGAAATGCAAGGAAAATCTTGAAAGTGCAACCTTTGCCTGCTTCCTCTAAGGAGGTGTCAGAATATCAAGTCGCTAGAGTTTTCCTCCAAACTTTTTATGGGTCAAGGTGTGTACGCAGCGCTTAGTAAGGAGGATTCAGCACCAAGAATCGATCCTCCTAATTTTTCTCTCTTCTTCCCCTCCTTGCGATTTTAAAAGTTGTGAACTCAAATCCTATGGTAATAAATATGGTGCTCTAAATGGGTTTCTCTAATCGAATTCAAGATAAGTAAATTTCGTTGTTCCGAATGCCTAAAAAGATTAAGACTAGTGAAATAATAATTTTTGTCGGTCAAAGGTAAATTCTATGGTTTGACCAAAAAAGCGATTCTCGGCCAATTCCGTGAAACTTGATATCTAAAGGCCTATTTCTTTTATTTTTTTTAGTCGGTAACGGTCTATTTCTACACCCCTGTGTTAAATTAACACATATAAGCAATTAAGGTACTAATGATGCTGATATAATTTTCTTGAGTCAAGAAATGAGTCTTGCCGCGATCAGGGATCTTGAATCTTGAATTTTTATAATTTTAACGGTTGCAAAAATTCGGATGGCAATAATAATATATATAAAAAAATCTTACTAATTATTGGTATTTTCTTAAAAGTTTTGGTAACTTACCAAAACTTTACAAACTGAACAAGTTATCAAACAACATTTTGTTATCAAACGGATGCTGGCTATACAAGTTATTCGGGCATCCAGAGGGACTGCTCAGGAGCTCGGCCAACACCTAATGACTATCATATGACCGGTAAGCAGTAGAGCCTGGACACCTAGTCCTCTCCACATAGCTCCGCCACAGGCTCGCAACGCCTTCTAACACATCTCTAACTGTTTTTTCAATTTCCAAGCTCCGATACAAATTCGATTTCGCTAGAACTCGAGCCATAAACTCAACAACCTTAAATAGTTGAGTCATGGAGCCACCATCTAAATGGAGACGCACAATGTGCATCCCAATAGTCTTGCACATGGCAAGGTGGTGAGCCAAGGAAAGTCTTCTCCGATCGCATACTTATCAGCCAATTTGAAAAATTAAAGAACATGTCTATCATAGGCTAGCGAACCTCATGAATTTCTTGGGCTATCATTTCTTTCGTTCAAGCCAATGTAATTTGAGATGTGATGGAAGCAATTGTCTGTTATTTTTAAGCTCCAGCGAGGGATGCATGTAGCTCTACGGAAGCCCAAGCTCAGTTGAGCAATAAGAAAACCTAAAACCGTAGGCTTGACCATCAACCCCCCATGGCGAAGAGCGATCACAGACCCCATCATTGTCCTCCTTCTCTCCTCGCTGCGAAATCCTTGGCAACGACGCCGATCACATCAGCACCTTGCTCGACTCGGTGATCCCCCACGTCTTCTCCTTGCTCGACATCGCACACATTGTCCTAACCTGTGTCGTGTTGAAGTGGCGGTCCGTCTTGACTGCGGCCCCAGACCTCATCTTCTCTTCCCCCTGGCAGGATGCCCCATCCATGGACAGCGTCTTGATCCTCTATGCATCCCCTGAGGAGAGGAAGTTCCACATCCATATCAATTTTCTTGACTATTCGGCGCCCAAGCTCAGTCCACGGCTCTGTTTTGCTGTCGACCGCTGTGTCGAGGACCTCTCCATCAATGTGGCTTAGGGTTTGCACGAGATGGCCGGACATTTCATGATACTTCTGCTCCTTTATGGATGCTCATCATCAATAGCTCTGCATCTGAGGCTCTGTAGCTTCCCATTTAGTAAGGGTATCACTCGGAGTTATTTCAAGTCCTAGTCGGTATGCAGCTCGGTGATGCATGACAATTTGAAGGGCAACCCTGTTCTCGAGTACCTTAGGTTGCCGTCGCAAGGCTCCATTTGCAAATGGAGGCAGGGATTTCTTGAAGGCATGCTTAATCAAAATACTTGAGAAGGGCAGCCCTGTTCTCGGAGATCACGGATGAGGATGCCGTTGAATAATTCATTAGGATATTTCTTTAATTCAAATGTTTATGAGGATTATCATCATTGGTTTTCCCAAATTACATTTCAATAATGAATCCACCACATTTGCACCGATGTGATGTTTCATGAGTCCGTCAGCGAGGGGACCACCAGCCTGCATGGGCCCATAAGGGTGCCTTCAGGCATTGCTTGAAAAGGCTATATTTGTTATAAAGTCTGGCCCGGCCCATTTGATCCCATGGCGGCCCCTTCCGAAATCACGTACGGCCCTTTCCAACATGCTAATGTCCCCAGTATTATGCAAAGCACCTTTTATTTTTTATTTTTTATCATAAACTTGAGGAGTGTAGGCTCAAACAGCTGAGGAATGGATGAGACACCGTTATCCCCCCCCCCAAAAAAAATCTACAAGAACGTGTATGGCGCTTTGCATAGCGAAAGTAGCTAACGTCTTATGGTGTCGACGAGGAATCGATTTTGCACACTTTGCCTGCAGATCTCCCTAAATATGTCCAGGATCACCTATGCTTGGACCTCGTTTGGCAAGTAAGTTCTCATTAGTTCTAATTGACTTCACCGTGAATATAATAATTTTTTCGAATGACTGTTCCATAAATCTTACTACATTATAAGCAATAACCTGATATTATGGATTGACTTCCCGTTATTGATCCCATTTTTCTTGCAAATGGATGACCGGCTACTTGATGCCATTCACGAGCGCCTCATGTCTTTGACTTAATAATATTGATCGAGTTGCATAGACCTTCGGGCGGCTCAAGTTTGTACCGGTGAGATCATTCCACATGCCACAAATTCGATCACAAAGCTTCACATTGCATAGCACCGCATCGAACATCTCC
>CM026414.1:44893000-44912804 GCA_014858505.1 Corymbia citriodora subsp. variegata
ATTAATATATATTGTGTGATCAAATTGTAATTTGTAACCACCATGGAAACAAAATTCATGTATGATTATTATTAGAGAACTTAATAAACTAACTATAAACAGGTCATGATAGGTCAGGTTGTTAATCAAGTTGGCACTATTGTTTAGTTAGATAGATTACATGAGTCAATTTCTATGGTTTGAACTTTGAATTCGGAACAATATTCATTTACTAATTGTGTTAATTGTTAAGTATGTAGCCACAATTTTGATTTGACATGATAACCACATAGGGTCATCCTTAGTTGTCACATTGAAATATGAGTAGAATCAAAATATTAAATCTATGGATTGTGGATCGTGAATTTCATCCAAAGGAATCATAAACAATGATATAATGTTTGAGATTGTTATTCCATGGTAGATGTAAATTATTTGTAAAGTATGGTGTTCTTTTTATTGTTAGGTAATTACTAATGCTAAAGATACTTCAAATTTGACTAATGTTATTATTTCCATACATGAGATATTGCTACATTTTATTTTTCTTTTGTCAAATAAAAAGTATCCATTTGACTTCAAGGATACAAAGATTGTGTACATAGAGATGTAATTGGATTCCCATTCATGACTCATATTTTATTTCTACAGAGATAGTTGTAATTTTTACTTTTCAATAGAGTTGATAATTTATTGAACTTGGCGAGTGTTTGCTTTGCAGATTGTGTGATGCATTCCTCTTTGGTGTCTTGCTTAAAAAACCCTATGTGTGATCCTTAGGCAGTTTTGCATGTGATGCCTAAATATTTATTCTTTATGGTGGGACTCATTGTCCTACGTCAAAGCCATAAAATGTTTTTGATACTACATTGTTTGATGCATGAATTAAATTATGAATCAAGGAAATTGATTGACTCATATCTGATCAGTGAAATCAGCAGTGAATTGCTTTTATTACATATCATACAGAATTTATATACTATTCAATAGATTTATATACTTTAGGACTTGAATCTGATTGATGTGCGTCATAGCATTCTCTTGTAAGAAAAAAAAATTTTACCTAGCTGCTAATGTCGTCATTAGTGATTTAAACTAATTCAATTGTCAATGACAAATTAAAGCATAATGTTTGCTGGGGTCCAGCTGGCTGTGAGAATTTATGGTCTAAGTGGATGTTGTCATGTAGAAGCATTCTTCTGTGACGTGCTCATTTTCATCAAAATTAATAGCTTGTTTCAATTATTTATAAAATATGTTCAGCTTAGTCAAACTAGGAAGGTGTTAGGTGACTCTTTGAGTGATATGATTTGTATGTGCTTCAATTATGCTCATGGGTGGAAAAATTTGTAAAAGTAAGCGGTTATGTTTCTGCTTGGTCATGAGTAGAATGGCTGAGAACTTGGCTGAACTTGCTGCAATTCTGTTTCTTTGAGATCTCTACCAGTTTATTACTAATTGTCCACTTCACGGATTACATTTTGCTGAGAAGAGAGTTTGTTTGTATGTAATGAATGTTATCTTACCAAAGTAGCTGTCTTTATGGAACAGGGGATGTGCGGTGTGCTGCTTTATGTGCTAATATGCTTGCAGCAGTTTGGCACACTGGTGTAATCATTTCTAACATGGTATAAATATTAAGCAGAATGGAAAACTGTTAAGAAAAGTCCCATATGGCAGCTTTTGTGTGTCTCAACAGGGAGGGGGATGCCCAAGTGAATACAGTATGTGGCATCTTTCAACTTGAAAGTTGATACAACTTTGTGATCTTCATTGCCGATAGCAGATATCTTATGGCTCACCCCTTTCATAATCTTACTTCACAGTCCAACAGCTTTAGTATGGGTTTTATGGAAGAATTTTTGAAAGCGTATGTTTGGTGTCATCTGTAACTTATTGATTTGTTTGGCTCCCTAGCTTTAATCTCATATTTTTTTCATCTTTTTTATTTTCCAACTGGAAAGTAATTATTCATTGTTTTATAGAACTCTTCTGGTAACTCTTTGGAATTTGAAGATCGCACTGCTTGATTTTTTCCTCCAGCTCAAAGAGTTCCTCGCATACCCGAAGATGCTGGTTTAACTGAAGATGGTCAAGATTCATTTGTAGAGCTCTCAAAATCTTCAAAGCAATGTTTCAATAACCTTTGCAGCGGAGATAAAGATGGGGTTTTATGCTTCAGTATATTTGGTGTCTTTCCAATCAGAAGTATAGTAACCATCCTGTTTATTCAAATGAAATATTTGGCAGTATGGTCTATCAGATTCAGTCAACAATTCCTCTTTCCTTGTTTTTGCTTCTCATATAGCAGTCTTTCTTAATGAAAGGATTTGATGGCAGATGGTATTGCCTGGAAAGTAATGGGTTGGTTAAGTAAACAACTATACTAGGTGAAGTTATGCTTGTGAAAATTTCAGATGTTTATGCCATTTCCCAGGCTAGATTTCACTTCTGTTGGTCACTTTAGAGATGACACCTCCAATTTCAATGCATCACGCTAATCCAAAGCTTTTAGTTGTTGGGCCTGAGGTTAGCCTGCCTAACATACTCTCTGCTCTACTCTAGACCGTCGGGTTTATGCTCTGTACTGGGAAGATTGAGAGAGCCTACGAAGATCTTTCCCCTTTCCAGCAAGTTTAGTCTAGGCCAAGGACATTGCAAAAGCCTTGGTCTAGACTCAATAAGAAATTTTGCTTGGAGGGTCAAGATGATTGTCAAACATTCGTGCAATATGATGTCGTAAAGCAAAGTGGGAAAAAATGTACAACGTAAATACAAATTTAAAGCAACATTTGCAGAACTAAGTAGCATGCATATGATGAATTTTCAATAATATAAACTTAAAAACATAAAAGTCATTGGCATTGCTTTTTGGTTACCAAATAATTTTGTGTTGAATTCGATAAAATGGTGTTTTTGGTTATTAGATGTCGGCTTTATTGCATCAAGCTAATGATTGACAATGGTATATATTGATAGGTTGAATTTGATAGTATTGCAATAGTTAACATGGCAAAAATAACTAGTACACTCTCATTAGAGTGGTAAATGTATGGGCTAATAAATTACATTCATGTTTGATGCCTTTTCGGTTAGATGCATTTTTGGCAAAGTTCTCTAACTTACGAGCTAGACTTGATTAGCTTTAGAGTATAATGCAGTTAAGTTCTTGAATTTACCGTGATAATGTAGCATCTATAACGTATTGTAAATTCATACTATGAAAAGGAGCGCTCATGAAATGCTCAGGCACTTTTTTTTTTTTTTGGTTCACACTCCACAATTTTGATATTGACGTTTAAGTTTGAACCGTTGGTATATACATAGCATTGATGATTTCTTTTAGCTTGCATTTTTATAGGCGGGTATCAAAATAATCTTTTTATTGTAAAATGAAGTAATTAATGCATTAAATTTTTAACATTTCACTCAATTTTTTACGCAAATCTTTTGACTAGAGTGGATTCAATGTCTAAACTACATTGTTTTATCGATTAACTAAATAAAAAAATGCATTAAATGGTATCCAAATGGATGGACTCACTATTGAACATACAAAGTACTTCACATCTTGCACCAAGTTGAATGACAATATTAATATGGTTAAACATACTCTGAGTGGTAAGTAAAACCTATTTAACATATTTATAAGAGATGGCTACATCTTGTTATTTGATAGGAATAGATCTATATTAAATTAATTGTTGGATGAGCATAATGCACTTAGATATATTTGGGGTGGTAAGTAGAACTTATTTAATATTTTTATTAATATTGCTAACCTTCGTTATTCCAGAGGAATTGCACACATTTATGTTTAAATATTGTATAATTTTGTATTCAATATAAACGTGTTAAGATTACATGTTTTGGCTCTATTCAATAACATAAATATTTGAATTAACACATATGACATATTATAGGTGTTTAAGGAAGATTGCAATCGCTAAACTAAACCAAGCAAAACATTGGCCTAAAAATTTTGAAAACTTTGATTTATCAATTTGGCTTTGGGTTAATTAAGAAATTTTCAAATCATTAAAATTTGATTAAATGATTAATTGATAACTTCGCAATTAAGTGGGCAGGAGAGTGGTGGCTTAGCCACTCATTCCAAATAAAAAATGGACAAAAAGCAACATCGGCCCCCAATTTTTTGTCTAAAAAAATTCCTAATTTTTATGTCCAATGTCAAATGAACTCCGAAAAACGACTAAGTACTTTCGAGAAGATGAGGTCAGGAGGGCGCAAATTCTATCTTGACGGGGGACAATCTCGGCATTTAGGGACAGAAATTCCCGGCGAGAGAAGACTGGAAAATCTGGGCTCAGGAAAAACAGAGGATTCTGGCCCAAGTGGGGTGGGCATTTATTTCAGCATGCAATAATTGCCTAAGAGAGCTCGAAAAAGAAATGGACGGTGCTTTTTTCCACAGCCCAGAAAAAGGACGTAGAGAGGGAGCGTGTTATGCTTGGCAAAAGAGAGACAGCTTTTTATAAGGGAAAACTGACAAGGGGTCCGCAAAAGAAGAAAAAATGGAGAGAGAGAGAGAGAGAGAGAGAGAACTGTTGGGGCACGTGGGAGGAAATGACAAAAAGCCAAGAAGTCGTAATTTCAATGAAAGTTCGTTCAACTCATGAAGCATCCACGTTTCATCCAAGTTCACCTTTTCCTGTGATTTCCAAGAATTTTACTCTTCTTCATAGTTAAATTTCTCCATGGTTTCTTTTTTCAAGGCCAAAAACAAAATCAAGTTCAGCGCTGCTTTGGAGCTTGAGCAAGTTACCATCGAAATAAGAAAAACCATCTCATCTTTATGGAAAGGATGTGAAAAGTTGGAAACTTTGCAAATGTCATGATTGACAGTGATAGATTATTTTCATGGGCCATCGGAAAATTTACTTTTTAATAAGATAACTTTCATAAGTTAATAAATTATTCTCTCAGATGATTATTTAAAATTATCCATAACGCAAAACTCTAAAATTTTGTTCTGACAAAAATCTTACCTCAAATTAACTTCTGCCTCCACGATACTCTTACTTCCGTAGCTTAATAACTCCAAAATTGAATTTTGCAATTCAAACTTCACATCATTTTCGAATTTGTGCTTTAATTTAAGAAACAATTTTGATTAGACAAATAAAGGATTTAAATCCTTATCAAGTCAAAATAAGTCTGACATGACGAGCTCCCGTGACGTATACGCAAAATCCTCTTTCTCCTTTCCTTTCCCTCCTTCTTTTGTCCCTTTCTTCCTCTTGTTTTGCCCATCTTTCCGTGCTTATCTTTTCGTTTCTATCGCGGCTCCTACTCTCCTTTTTTCCTTCATATCTCTTCTTTTTCTTTTCCCTCTCTTTTCGTTCCTGTTGCGGTGTGTGCTCTCCATCTTTCCTTTATATCATTTACTTTTTCGTTTTTCTTTAAAGCCCACTCTTTTACCAAGTCAAGAAGAGTGGCAAAATAGCATAGCAATCACTAAACTAAACCAAGAGTGGCCAGCATTTGGTACATATGGCCCTCGGTCGGGAAACCTAGTATTAATCAGAGTTTCACCTCCATATGTCTTTCCAACAAAAACGGGTCGCAAGGTTGGATCCCTTATTTATCATTGGGTCCTCACCGACTTCTCCCCCTTTAAACTTTTCTTCCTAGGAGAGATAAAGATACTTGATAGTTTTGCAGAGTAAATCCTTGCTCTCAATTAAGTTTATTAAGGACTTATTTACACCGACTCCTTTTTCTTTTCCCTTTCTTTTCGTTTTTGTCGTGGTGCGTGCTCTCCCTTATCTCTTTATATCACTTCTTTTTCTTTTTCTTAAAGCTCACTTTTTGACCAAGTCAAGAAGAATGGCAAAATAATAGAGCAATCGCTAAATTAAATCAAGAAAAAATATTTGTCGAGAAAAGTTATAAATTTTGATTTATTAATTTGGCTTTGCCTTTACAGCCCAAAAGAATTGGCTTTGGATTAGTTAAGAAATTGTGAAATAAATAAATAAATTTGGCTAATTAAAATTAATAAGTTGACATCTAAAAGTTCCTCACATGATTGGTGCCCAGAGATGCTGGTTTAACCGATAATGGTTAAGATACAATTGTGGAGCTCTCAAATTCTCTGTGTTTCAATATCCTTTGCAGTGGAGATAAAGATGAGCTAGAGTTGATTAGCTTTAGAGAACAATGTGGTTAAGCTATTGAATTTAAAGTGATAATTTAGCACTTATAAAGTATTGTGAATTAATACTATGAAAAATAGTGATTGTGAAATGCACAAGCACTCTTTTTTTTTTTTTTTTACACTCCACAATTTCAATTAGTGACATTTAAGTTTGGCTTGTTGGTACATAAATAGTGTTGATAATTCTTTTAGCTTGTATCCTACAGGTGGATATGAGAATAAGCTTCTTTCTATTGTAGAATGAAGTAATTGATTCATTGGATATTTTACATTTCACTCAATTCTTGATGCAAATCTTTTGATTAGAGTGGATTCAATGTCTGAAGAATTTTGTTTTATCAAGTAATTATATTAAAAAGAATGCATTAAATGGCATCTAAATGGATGGATTCACTATTACGCATACAAATTGCTTCACATCTTGCACCAACTAAGTTGAATAGCAATATTAATATGCTTACATATATTTTGAGTGATAAGTAAAATATATTTAACACATTTTTAAAATATAGCTTCAACTCGTTATTTAAGAGTAATAGATAATTGTTGGATAAGAATAATATGCTTAGGCATATTTTGGGTGGTAAGTAAAACCTATTTAACATTTTTTATTAACATAGCTACTAGGGGTGATCGGTTCCCGGTTCCCATTTTTTGGGACCGTGGACCGGACCGGATGGTCCTAGGACCGGGGACCGACCACTTAGCCAAAACAAATAAAAAAATACTATAAATATTATTATTTTAGGGTTTATTGCATTTTTTAAAGAAATTTAAGAAATTTATTTTAAATAGAAAATTGTTGGTCTAGTCCGATTCCATTTTTATGGAACCGGGAACGAGACTGATGCTCCCGAGAACCGAACCAAACCTGCCGTTCCAATCCGATTTGGGCGATTCTCAGTTCGGGCGGTGCAATGTGCTCACCCCTAGCTTGTAGGAATAGGAAGTTGGGAATTTGAGATGAGAATTGAAGGGGCGGTCGGTCCGGTCGGTTCGGTCCGGTTCCCACCTTGGAATTGGGAATTGGACCGACCGATCACCGGTTCCGAGAATGGGAACCGGGAACCGGACCGCCAGCTATGGGAACCACCCAAAACCGACCGGTCCGGTTCGGGTTGGGCGGTTCCCGTTGCACACCCCTAATAGCTACCCCTCATTATTTAAGAGGAATCGCATGCATTTATGTTTAAGTATTATATAAAGTTATATTCAATCTAAAATGAAATAACGCTGAACGATTTAGCTCCATTTAATAATATAAATATTTGAATTAACATATTTGATAAATTATAGGTGTTTAAGGAAGATTGCAATCGCTAAACGGAACCAAGCAACAATTGTCTAGAAAAAAATTCAAAATTTTGATTTGTCAATTTCACTTTAGGTCAAACAAAAAATTGAGAAATCAAATAATGTAATCAGTAACTTCAGAATTAATTAGAGAGCAGAGTGGTGGTTCCAATCACTCATTCGAAATAAGAAATGGACAAAAACCAAGAAGTGGTGGGACCAAGCCATTGATGGAGGGGGAGAAAGAAAATTATTCAAGCTATGTAATTACAAATCTACCCTTAGATTCTAAAAACTAGTGAGGCTCCTTGACTTTCGCTTCCCTCTTTTCATTTTGTCCTAAATACCTAAAGACTCGCAAATTTTAGGTTTGGTTTTAATTTTATCCCGAATTTTTTTTCTCAAAAAACTCTCAACTTTAAACCCAATGCTACATCGACTTTCAATTTTTTCTTCTAGAAAGAATTTTCAAACTTCATGTCTAATCTCAAATAATGAACCTTGAATAACCACAAGTACCTCGAGGACGAGGCCAAGAGAACAGTTTCCATCTTAACCCGGGGGGGCAATCTTGGCATTTAGGGACCGAAATTCACGGCCAAAGAAGACAAGAAAATCTAGGCTTAAAAGAAACCCGGGGACTCTCGCCCCAGTGGGGGCGAATTTTCCCAATGCAATCATTGCCAAAGAGAGCTCGAAAAATAAAAGGATGGAGCTTTTCTTCACGGCGAAGAAAAGGAGGGATACAGAGAGAGGGTCAGGGTCAGAAAAAGAGAGAAAGCTTTCATGAAAAAAAAGGAAAAAGCTAGGAAAGTGGTCCAAGAAAAAAAGGAAAAAAAGAAGAAGAGAGGAGGTGAAAGGAAAAAATGAAGAGAGAGAGAGAGAGACAGATGGAAAATGTCGGGGCGCGCGTGAGGAAACCACAGGGAGTAAAAAGCTGAAATTTCACCGAAAGTTTGTTTAATCTATTTTCCTAACATAACTGAAAAAAAAAAAATCTACTTTCGTAACATGTACATTCCACTAAAGTTCACTTTTCCTGTGCATTCAAACTTGCACCACATGAAGGCAACGACCATAAATGCATGTTTAGTGATTCTGGTCAACGAATTACCAATTTATATATAGTTTGGCAAGTTTGAATTATTGGTGCATGCCAACTAGTTAGGGTTAGATAAATCCAATCAATAAAGAGTATATATATAATAAAGTAAAAGCAAAAAGGCATTTTGATTTATTTATGAGATTTGAAGGAGAAATTAGGCGGAACCAAAGCAAAAAAATAAATTCTTCTCACCGTGCTCGGTACTGAATGAATATATATAAATGCATGTTGATAATTTTTATGATTCTTGGTACACATTGATAACATAATTTTTTAGAACAAGTTATAGTTAATAATACGACATTTCAGTATTAAAATGAAGTTTATCAGTTTAACTGTACAATATATACGAGGCTCAAAGTAAAAAAGGTAAATTCCTAAGTGAGATTAAGAGCTTAAAAATATTTAACAAAAAAGCCCTTTTCTAATGGAAAATAAATTAACAAAAGAAAGAGAAAAGTTCGACAGTGCAAACAGTCGACTATGCGTGCCCTCTTCATTGCCCTTTCCATTTTCTCCCGCAAATCCATGTCAGAGGCACGTGAGGGAAGCAATGACGACATGGGAAAAGATTGATGATTCGGAGCGAGGAAGAAAGAAATGTGCAAAGCAACTAGAGAGAGTGGTTGCAGAGTTGAAAAGTCTACCTGGAAAAGAAATTAGACAAGGGGAAAGACAAAATATACGGACCATTGACGTGCTCAAAGGGGTCTCCACCTTAAAAGACGTGCAGTAAGGTTATAGAAATATCTGCCCTCATACTGATTCTTATTCAATATCGGCTGCTCTTCGGTCCACGCATATGCACATTTATTATCCTGCAAATCGCTGTCCATGTGCTATCATATGTTTAGAAAATCTTCCCGCTATATCTGCCATTGTAATCATTTACAAGCAAAATAAAGATAGATGTGTGTAAAAAATTATGTGTAATTGAAATTCCTTTTGGTCTATTATTTATTATAGACTATATTTATTATGTGCCTAATTCAATTTATTTGGTTGCACTTTGATTTGTCCAAGAAATAATAAAGGGAGAAATGTAAGGAAAGTCCTAAAAGAGCAATCTTTACCTGCATTTCTAAGGACAAGTCACGGTGTCAAGCCGCTAGAGTTTTCTTCTTAACTTTCTCAGGGTTTATAATCATCCAAAGGCTTTATATATATAGTAGATTTAAGTGATCATTAAAATGTGTAATGAAATTTATCAATTTTGTATGATAATATTTAACATGTTCAAGGTATATTTTTATTTGGGATCAAGAGTTTAAATATATTTAATAAAAGTAACTTTTCTGATGAAAAATAAATTAAAAAGAAAAAAAGAAAAGGAAAGTTCAATGGTGCAGTAACTGTCACGACACTTTGTCTATATTCATCAACTATGACCACTTTCCACAGATACTGATACAGGAGTTGTCCTTTATTTTTGGTTTTATTTTTTTTCCATTATTTCTACATCGAAACTTACTCACATGTTTCCTTCTTCTTGGGCAGGATCGCCTTGGATCCTCCTCCTATCCATTGAAACTTCCACCACATGAATGTAGAGGTGTCAAGATGGGTCATGGACCCATATTGTGAATCATGTTCTATCTTAATGGATTGAAAATAGGTCACAATGTGTGATCCATTTTCGACTCAACTATAGAACGTATGAGTCATTTTCAATCCATTTTGATCAATTTTTAACTCATTTTTAATCTAACTATAAAACGTGTTTTTTTTTCTTTGAGTCATCCTCAAGTTCAATGAGTAGTGGTGACCTACTAATGACTGCGACATCCCACCACTCGCCTCCACCCCATCTCAATTTATAGGTTTTTTACAAAGATATATTTAATTGATAAAATTCTTTAAAAATATTTCAATTTATAGGTTTTTTTACATTTTTTATTTTATATACTATTTTTTAATTTTTTTTAATTTGATTTGAAATTTTATTCATTTAGCATGGAGCTAAGAGTGAGTTTGGGTTTCTCTACAATAATAATAGTTTTTAACAATACAGATCGAGTCGGGTCGGGTCGGATTCGATATGGGTTGGGTCGGTATGAATCACTAGATCTATATTACATGAATATGGGTCAAAACGAGTTAAATTTGTTAATATGGGTCGGACCATTTTCGATCCAACCCAAACCCGACTAAACCCACCCATTTGACATGACTATATGAAGGCAACGACTATAAATGGACGGTTAGTGGTCCCAGTCAATGAATTACGAATTTATATCTAACTTGATAAATTTGAATTATTAGTGCCTGCCAACTGTTTGGATTAGATAAATCAAATTAATAAAGAAATATATAATAAAGTAAAAGTAAAAGCAAAAAGGCATGTTGATTAATTCATGAGATTTGAAGGAGAAATTAAGGCAGAATTAGAGCAAAAAAGAAATACTTTTCATTGTGCTTCGATGCAAAATGAATACATATAAAATGTTGATAATTTTTTATGATCCTAGACAAGTGTTAATAACATAATTTTATCATTAAAATTATAAGTATTGAAATGAAGTTTATCGATTTGATAATTTAATATTCAATTGGCCCAAAGTAAGGGGTTAAATTCCTAAGTGAGATCAAGAGCTTAAATATATTCAGTACAAATACATTTTCTGATGAAAAATAAATTAACAAATGAAAAGGAGAGTTCAACAGTGCAAAGAGTGGACTCGGTTCAATGAAGACTCATCCCAACTCTCTCTCCACTCTGTCTACCCAACAAATCCACCGTTTTAAGTGTATCAAAATTTTAATGGACCTTATCTGTTAAAATATTACCTCAAATCAACTCCCATTTAACCCCACAGCTTCACAACATCCTTTTCCGCAACTTAACAATTCCAAAATCCAATTTTGTAATATAAATTTTATAAAATTTTTGAATTTATACTCTAATTTTGAAAATTATTCCAATTAAATGAATAAAGGACTTAAATCCTTATTAAGTATTGCGAATGGAAGTAAATCTTGGGGAGATCCCCTTGTACATGCAAAACCCACTTTCTCTTTTCATTTCCTTCTTTTTTCTTTTCCCTTTCTTTTCGTTTCTCTCCTGGTGCGTGCTCTCCCATTTCCCTTTGTCTCTCTTAAAAACCCTCAAATTTTAGGTTTGTCTTAATTTTATTCCAAACATTTTTTTATATTAGAAAATGCCTAATTTTAGACCCAATACTAAATCGGCCTCTAGCAAGGTCTTGTAATTGAGGGTACCTTGTTTGGCGGTTGGTCGTAAGACCTTTCCTAGATTTGTATCCATCCTTATTCACTCTTTGATGCGGCGGGCTATTATACTTTGCTTACTCGACGATAGTCAAAATCAGAACTTTGATGCGAAGTCTACTTTCTCTACTGTAAGACCCCTAAATTGATACTATCATATCTTTTTTTTTGGGAATATGGGAAATTCTCCAACAATGGATTAAGTGTTCCACTTTTGAATTTTTTCCTTTAACATTTTAAGAACCTGCTTAGGTCTAAAAACAAATTTATATCATAAAACCCTTAATTTTAGACACAATATTAAACCGGCCCCTAATTTTTTCATCTTAAAAAATTTCAACCTTTATGTTTAGTATCAGATTTGCCCCTTACAAAGGCAAGAACCTTGACTACGAGATCGAGGACGTCAGTTTCCATCTTGACGAGGGAGCAATCTCGGTTATCAAGGACCGGAATTCACGGCCATAGAAGACAAGAAGATCTGGTCAAGAAAAAAAAAAGCAGAGGATTCTCGGCCAAGTGTGGCGGGGATTTTTCTTCACGGCCAAGAAAGGGAAATACTTTTATCGGAAGAAAAAAAAAAAAAAGAGAAATATAGAGAGTGAGTTATCATGGAGAGAAAACTTAATAAAGAAAAGCTGAAAAGTGGAGGTGAAATGGAAAGACAGAGCGAGAGAGAGTTGCCAGGGAGCACGCGTAAGGAAGCCCACTTTTTTTTTTTTTGCTCTTTTTCGTTTCTTTAGATCTCTTTTTTTTTTTTAAATAAAGCTCACTTTTTGACGAAGAAGGCAAGAATATTAGAGCAATTACTAAACTAAATCAAGAAAAAAACATTTGTCCATAAATTTTTTTAACTTTGATTTATTAATTTGGCTTAGGATTGATTAAGAAATTGTGAAATAATTAAATTTGACTAAATGGAATAAGTAAGTTGATATTTAAAAAATAATAATTACTAACTTGATAAAGAGTGGTGAGCTTAGTCACTCAATCAAAATAAGAAACGAACAAAAACTTAGTAAAAAAAAGTGGCAGCCTCAAGTTAAGCAAGGACAGAGGAGGCGGGTTCTCGTGGAGGATGTTAAATGAAAAGAAATGAAAAGACGGAGGGAAAGAAAAAGAGAGAGAATTGTCGGGGCACGCGCGTGAGGAAGCCTACTATTTTTCCCTCTCCCTTTTCCCAATATATCTCTTTTTTTTCTTTTTCTTTTTAAGCGCAGTTTTTACAAAGTCAAGAAGGAGGGCAGAATGTCAAAACAATCTTTAAACTGAGCCAAGAAAAAACATTCGCCCATAAAAATTGTAAGTTTTGATTTATTAATTTGGCTTTGGGTTTGATTAAGAAATTGTGAAATTAATAAATTTGACTAAATGAAATCAATATATTGATGTTCAAAAAATAATAATTGATGATTCGACAATTAAGTAGAGAGAAGAGTGGTGAGTTCAATTACTCATTTAAAATAATAAATGGAAAAAAAATTGGTAGAGAAGAGCAATAGCCTTAAGTTAAGCAAGACTAGTCGGACCTAGTCACTGGGCACGAAAATAAAGTTATATGCTATCTAATTACAAATCCACCGCGGATGATTAAAATAGGTGAAACTTCTTAATTTTATCTTCTCTCTTTACAAATATACCGAGAATTTTTTAAGTTTCTATGATTGAAAAAGCTTTATTTAAGTTCTAAATATTATCTATTCAACAAGTATAGAGCTGAAAACTCAAGAATTTTTTGTGCTTTCTCAAAATATTCATTATACCCTTACCTAATTTTATGATCTTAATGAATCAGGTCATGTTATTTTGTTATCCAATGAGATAAAAATATCTACGTGCGTCCTTCCAAGTTCGTTAGTGTTCTAGGACAAAGGGAAAATGGTTCCGATTGTGGGGCCAACATTCATGCGAAAAGTATTATTTTTAACAAGAAGAAATATCCCCACCAAAAAACAAAAAGAAATATAATTTAGGTAATAGGCCCCATCTATTTTCTCTTCTTCCCAGGCTATTTGTTAGGTTTCGTTTTTAGTGACCTTTTTTATTGGACCGGACCAACCAACTTTGATCTCTGATTTCAAAAATTAAGAATTGGTATTTTTGATCCAATTCTCGATTCTTAAGAGGGCTCGGACTTGGAATCGATTACCTACGATGTCATATCAATAGTTGTCTTTTACTTTTGGATATTTTTCCATTGTCGTGCACCAAAACTTGCTCATGTGTTTTCTTCTTCTTGGATAGGATTGCCTTGGATTCTCGTGTGTATTGAAATTTCCACCACATGAAAGCAACACTTCAATTATTGGTGCGTGCCAACTAGTTGGATTAGATAAATCAAACCAATAAAGAAATATATGTATGATCTAGAAAAGCAAAAGCAAAAAGGTATTTTTGACTTATTTATGAGATTTAAAGGAGAAATCAAGGTCCAACAAAAAAAAGAGAGGAGAAAATTAAGCCAGAACTGGAACCAAAAAGACACTCTTCTTATTGTAGTAAAGTACAAAATGAATTTATATAGCAATTTGATGATTTTTTTATGATTGTTGATGTGCATAAATAACATAATTTTTAAAAATAAGTTATCAATAATAATATTTCATTTCAATATTAAATTGAAGTTTATCGATTTGACAGCACAATATTTAAAGAGCTCAAAATAAGAGGGTAAATTTTAAATGGGATTACGGCGAAAAAAATTCCAAAAAAATACCTTCTCTAATGGAAAATAATTTAACAAAAGAAAAGGACAGTTTAATGGTGGGACCAGTGGACTAAGCGGGGCCCTCTTCACAGTCCCGACGCTTTGATGTTTTCATCTGTTCCGAGCACTTGCCTGGAAAATATTGGACCCGACGAATCCCCGTCTCTCTTTCTCTCCATACCTTGTCATCTTCTCCTGCAAATCCATGTCCCATTCTCGTTCGAAGTCTCTCTGCACTTCTCATCTTCCCAACAAATCCGCCGCTTTATGCGTGTTGAAATTTTAACAGACCACAAAAGAAAGGGCAACAAGAAGGCATTTCTTGTTTCCTGAGAGGCATTCTGGTTTTTTCTCCGTCAGGCTTGAAAGCGAAAATCAAGGGCAGATCAGTGCAAAGACGAAATGCATACTCTCGTTTTTGGGCTTTCCTTCGCCGAGCTCGTGGCACCGATCCTTCTCCTCGGGCTTGCGTTATATTTTCTCAATAAGAAGGAAACTAGCGTGCGTAGAAATGCAGATGATGCTGATACTGGTGCAGCCGGTTCCTTGACTGTGCTAACAGAAATTAATTCGGTCGGATCAAGTTCATCTCCAACGAAAACTAACAACAGTGCATCTAGTTCGTTGACTGCGTTGACGGGAAACTGTTACGAGGTGTTCTTGAGCTTCAGAGGCCTAGATACTCGAAAAGGCTTCACGGATCACCTCTACCATGGGTTCCTTGATGCTGGAATTCATGCTTTCAGAGACGATGACGAGCTTTGCGAAGGCGAGAACATTAGACCAGAGCTTTTGGCAGCCATCACGAACAGTAAAATCCTGATCCCCATTCTCTCCGAGACTTATGGTTCAAGTAGCTGGTGCCTGGATGAACTGGTTCAAATAATGGAGCGCAAGGATAATAACGGACAGATAGTGTTGCCTGTATTCTATAAAGTGAAACCAGCTGATGTGGGACATCAAATCGGGAGATTTGGAGACGCATTTCATAAGCATGAAATGCGATTGTTTAAGAGGCATTTTGACCCAACGATATTGAAGAAATGGAAACAAGCACTCCTCGAAGTCAGCAAGTTGAAAGGATACGAAGCCGATGGGTAAATTTTTTCACCAAAACATTCTCTACTCTCTTTTAATATGTGTGCGTGTTTGCTGGTTGTTCTGATTCTACGTACTTCAGTTTTGTTCTTGTTTACACACAACATAATAGTAAGATCTTGTTGGCAGTAAGATCCTGCGACGCATGAATTCGACAAGTTATTCTTTTTTTAGCCTTTTGCTTTGATGATATTGACCCATCTAATTAAAAATTATATTATTATGATCCCATTTGCTTGATTAATAAGATTTTTTGAATGAATATTGCTCTTATATCCAATGATTTTGTAATATTGTGCATTTCTTCATGTTTATGGACGCTATATTAATCTTCATCACAAACTTTTCTAATTACATATTTATTTGAAATTCCTTATTGGTGATTTTTATTTAAAGCTCATAATATCATAACGTCCAAGCCTTGCCATAATTCTTTATCTTCCCAAGTTACATTTATTAAATCATTGATATCGTTGATTAATTGCTATTAAAAGCATTTTACAAAAGAAACGTTTCATTGGTTATATAAGATAATGGTAAAGGAAAAAAGGATTATTTTTAATATAGTCTGTTTAAATAATTTTCAAAGCATTTCCTATCTTCAACAAGTAATGTCTATCTCATGCACCTGCATATATGGAAGCAATGTTCTAATTTTAGGTAAAAATTATTCTTTTACTACCCCATAAACACAATATTACATCAATTAAAATCATAGCACATAGATGCTCATACTGTTATCATCCCTAGAGGCAATTGAAACTAATAAGAGCACCAATCTACAGTGATACTAAATTCACAACGGGAGTAGAAACTTACAAGCGTGTAGAATTGTGCAAACAATAAGAAATCCCTACAATTGCATTCAAGTGATTCACAATGTCACAATTTGAACAACTTTTCAGATTGGTATTGCTAGAGCTAAATTCATCTTGCATCAAAAGTTATGACCATGACTAACTCCCATATTGGGTTGGTTTATTGGATTTTTGCTAATCCAAATGCTTTAGAAAATTTTCAAAGTCACGTCCACATCATCCCTAATATATTTAGGAAATAAGAATTTTAAATTTGGTTCAAATGCGTAATATATACAATATTTATGATTTACCCCCAAGTTTTTCTTGGCTTGATAAACTATATTGGAGTAACAGTGGAATGGGGCACATCATGTGTAGCAACCACCATCATTTCCCACTTTAGACTTAGCATATATGATAATATATGGAGGTATGACAAAACGATCCATAAAGTCTTTCAATTTATCCCCAGATTTATTTATTATTGTGTTCTCAATAGATAAACAATATAAAATTATTGTTGCCACATATTTGAAGTCTGGCCACATTTGACAGGTATGAAGCCGAGTTGGTGAAATTGATTGTCCGAAAAGCGTTGAGCGAATTGAAGAAAAAGTTTGAGTTGGTTATCTCTGAGAATTTGGTCGGAATTGATAGTCACGTCAATAAGATTATGGAATTTGTGGATAATAAATCCAATGCCACCCTATTTGTTGGCATCCATGGAATGAGAGGCATTGGTAAGACTACTCTTGCTAAAGCCATCTACAACAAGCTTTCCAATCAATTTAAGCATCGTAGCTTCATTGCTGATGTAAGGGAATCATGGAAACGTAATGGCGTACATTACTTACAGAATAAGTTAATCAATGATATATTGAAGCGAGAAAATGAAGTTTGTAATCAGGATGAAGGGACTAACTTCATCTCCTCCAAGTTTAAAGATAAAAAGGTCCTCATTCTTCTTGATGATGTGGATGAAGTTGATCAATTGAAGTGTTTGACTGGTCATTGTGATTGGTTTTCTTGGGGAAGTAGGGTCATTATTACCACCAGAAACAAGAAAATTCTTGAACAAGTTGAGGTGGACTACACCTATGAGCATAAGGAAATGGATGACAATCAATCTTTGATTTTGTTTAGCAAACATGCATTTCGAAGGGATTCTCCTCCGAGAGAATTTGAGGACCTCACTCATGAAGTTATATCCATCATCGGAGGGCTTCCCTTATCCCTTGAGGTTTTTGGTTCGTTATTCTGCGGAAAAGAGTCATCACAGTGGAGAGAGGAGATAAAGAAGTTAAAAAAAGTCCCATCAAATTGTTATGTAGCTGAATAAGATGAATGGTGCTCATGAAAACTTTGGAGATGTGTGGATGATGATCTTGCAGGCCAGTGACCTTCCATTTGTGCACAGGAACCACTTGTGCAAATAATTGGGACTTTACCAATTGAAGGTAACTTGTGGATCCAGAGCTTATGTAATGATTCCTTACTTGTGATATGTATAGGATGCTCCTGAGTTCTATTTGTTTCTATACATGTCATTTCACTATTTAAGACAATGATGGCAAAAAGAAAAAACTAGGATAGTGTTTTTCTTTCCAATCTGGTTTCACAGCAGAAACAGTAGTGGTCAACAATTGGTGGTATTGACCCTGTCAAACCAGTAACCATGTGTACTTATCAATTGGTAACCCAACGAACCTGTTAAGGTTAAGTAGTCTGGACTAGTTTTGGGCCTTCCAAATGGGCTTTCACTGTACATATATTATCCATTTTGGGTCGAGACCCACACGGCTTTAAAACGCGTATATGCAGTTAAATAATTCAAATGCTTATAAACTAGTTCAGGACTCCCCCCTAAGTGATGTGGGACAAGAAACATGTCCCCCCTTACGCATGTTCAGGGACTCCACCCCACGCACCGTCACTTGGTTCGTCACATTCTCCCCTCTTTTGGGAACAACGTCCTTGCTGGGCACAGGACCCACCTCCATGGCCATCTAGTGGCCCCACATGCGGTCGGGAGTCGACTCTGATAGGGCTCCCACTGTATATATATTGTCCGCTTTGGGCCGAGGCCCGCACGGCTTTAAAACGCGTATATACAATTAAAGAACTCAAATGCTTATATATTAGTACATGACTCCCCCCTAAGTGTTGTGGGACAAAAGACATGTCCCCCCTGCGCACGTCCGGGGACTCCATCTCGCGCACTGTCACCTGGGCTGTCACAGTTGGAGTTGGGTAGGGGTTTGGAACCCCTACCTCTTGTAACTAAGAGGCATGCCAACCATTTGCTCCGGTATCTTCTTGCTTCATTTTGTGGTGGATAATAAATTTATTGACTGTATTGGTTTGGTCTATCAAACATTTAAACGATTCTATTAAGAACAGGAAATCCTGTCTTTGGTGCTCAAGCGGTTTTGCCGAGTGGCTCAGGCTTCTTTTGTTCTGAACATGCATATCTATTTGATAACATCACATGCAAAAAAATGTTGTGGCACAAATTGTTGTTAATAATGAAAGAAATGGAGCCTGTGCTCTTCATTTTACCCTCGGTTTCTCTCGCGAAGTCAAGGACTCTCTTCCTCTCTTGTTATCAAGCTCACTGGCTTCGTGGCTTACTACTAAACTCAAGGGAGAATTGCCAAAAAAGTCCTAAACCTATTGGGGTTGTGCCAATTCAATCCTAAATCTTTTTTTTTGATCGATTCAGTACTAAACCTTTTGTGATTGTGCCAATTGAGTCCATCCGGCCAAATTTGGCCGGCCGGAGCTGACGTGGATGCCGGCCGGCGCCGGCGACAATTTTTTATTATTTTCCGAATTTTTTTTATTTTTTCCGAATTTTTATTGTTTTTTTCTTTTTTTTTCTCCCCCTCCCCTCCCCCCCGCCACCGGCGGCAGTGGCCAGCGAGCTCCGACGAGGCTGCCGGCCACTGCACGAGGGCCGCGAAGCCCTCGCCGGCGGCCAGCGAGGGTCGCGGCCCCCGTCAGACAGGCCAGCCTCGCCCAGACCAGGGCGAGGCCTGGGGGCCGCGGCGAGGCGACCTCGCCATGGCTTGGCCGCGGGCGAGGCCGCCTTCGCCCGCGGCTAGGCCATGGCGCGGCCGCCTTCGCCCGCGGCCAGGCCATGGCGCGGCCGGCGCCGCCCAGATCTGGGCGAAGGGGCCTCGCCCGCGGCCGGCGAGGCCATGGCGGGCCTGGGCTCGCCCGCGGCCAGGCCATGGCGCGGCCGGCGCCGCCCAGATCTGGGCGAAGCCGAGGTCGCGACCCTCGCCGGCGACCCCCGGGTCTGGGCGAGGTCGCCGGCGAGGGCTTCGCGGCCCTCGCGCAGTGGCCGGCAGCCTCGTCGGCGCTGGCCGGCCACTGCCACCGGCGGGGAGGAAGGGAGGGGAGGGGAGGGG
>CM026414.1:44912819-44956661 GCA_014858505.1 Corymbia citriodora subsp. variegata
AGATATATAGTGTCAAGGGGTCATTAAAGAACATATACTATCTTCCAATCTGCAAATAAATGGTAGGTTTAAGATAATGAGATCATGTTTCGTATTCTTAACAAAGTAGTATCATGTAGCCAGTAAACTTAATGCTGTATAAACATACAGGAATCTAAAATTATTTAATTTTATCATTCGTTCTCTAGGATTTATTGCTAATCCAGTGGAGAAGCTCTTACAGAGGTGACAGCTTTGTGTTCGATCATATGCACCGAAATAGTGACTGCATTTGTATATACGATTGTATGTATGTAACATGTGCATATGTGATATTTCTTTTCTTGTGTTTATTAACTGTCTTTATGATAACTTCGTGTTGACTTTAGCTGAGTCTACTGTAAGATTAAATCTTGCTTTATTTATTCCTTTCCAAATCATCACTTCATCAATGTATTCTTTCCCAATGAATAGTGAGTGCAGAAATAGTGACAATGAAAATTAATAATATGGGGAAACAATAAGTATTATCAACAAAGTATTTGGTCCGCTACGACTGTGAACCACGCATTAAATCAAAGTATGCACAAGCCGTCTTACGCAAGCTTGTTTGGGAGAAATTGCTGTTAAAAATTTCAAGGACCTAGAAAACAAGAAGGGAAGGCTAGGATCATGAGTACTACTGGAATACGAAGAGAAGCTTCACTATTGATAGGAAACGGACTGAAGGTGACTTGCGTCAGTCACACAAAACACCTTTGGCCGATCCCCCTATCATAGCTGTTGTGTAGTCTTATAAGATTTGCTTCTGCTGCTGTGTTAGTAATTGTAGAACTATGTTTGTCAACATCATTATTAAACTAACAGTCTGAATGAATGTAGGATATTGAGGGAACTTAGCATCATAATATAACAGTGTATGCATTCTGAAAAGCAGTTGTACTGCCTGTGGGATAGCAGCAAACAGGCGAGACTCAATATATAGCACTTGATTGACATGGTTGCAATTCCGAAGCAGAACAAGTGCAGAATCTGGGTATTCTCTTTGAATGATATACCTTGCATTCCTTACACGTGAAAAATGAGAGGACCTTTTTGAATAAAGATGTTAATGGCACATTATCAATGCAAAGATATACTTTCTGATGAAAAATTAGTGAAGAAAGATGTTGTGTACGCAGATGAATAACATTATCAATGATGACAGGGTCCTACACAGCTATGCCTTCGTCTAGCCATCAACTGTCAATCACATGTTCTTTCAAGTTTCTCGGATAAATGTTGTTGTGATCAGTCCCTATGCATGCAACTTTCAAACTTCGAGTACTTGAGAACGGGGCTACCATCAAAATCTTCCTGATCATGTCATCACTCACCTTGACTTGGCAGATGGACAAAGACTTAAGCGAAGTCTAGCTGATCTCTAATCATCTAACTCCGATACCACTTGTTGAGCAGAGAAGCATGGCTCTAATATCAATTAATGGGCGTGAAAGTGAGGTGCTAGTAATACAATAAAATTGTAATAGGCAATTTAAAAAACCCTATGTTGCTACAAACATAACACTCAAAAAAATGATCGTGTCACACAGATAGTGTACCTTATGAGTAGCAACACCCCACTACCACAATTGAATTTCTCACACTACTGCAAAAACACTCAGAGCAAACTAGCTCATACAAAGACACATTCTCTAAGGCTTCATTCATGTCTCGAAAAATCAATGATTTGAAGATGATTTTTTTTCCTAAATATATTATCCTAGAAGAAAAGGTAACAGAAAATTCTCATTATCAACACAAATGTTATCACACAAATTGTTGTTAATAATGAAAAATTTCATCGACTCATTTCTAAGAGATAAAAATGATTAAGTTTAGGAAAATATTTTCTAAATTTTATTAATTTTTTGCTAAAGAAGTGGAGCCCATGCTCTTCATTTTACCCTCGGTTTCTCTCGCGAAGCAAGGACTCTCTTCCTCTCTTGTTATCAAGCTCACTGGCTCCGTGGCTTACTACTAAACTCCACGTAAAAACTCTATATATGGGCCGCGTCATAACATGATCATTAGTCTGGCGGGCCCAGGACTCGAGCCTGAAGGGCCATTTGTTAAGCCCGGCCCATAAACAAATGCCCTATCTTCTCTCTCCCGCCTGTTCTTCCTCTCCCGCAATCTTCTCTGCAAAATTCCCGAGCTCCTATCGCACTTCATTACTCTCTCTTGCTCTTCCTCTTCCGTCTCGCTCTTCAGGCTTTCTTCTTGGGTTTTCAGGCCCCAACCTCCAACCTCCACTAGCTCTCCCTCTCTTAGTTCGCATTGCCGCCGCCGCTTCTGTACGCTTCCTCGCGGCTTGCTCCAGCTGCGTTTTGGGCTGCTCCCGGAGCTTTTTCAGCCATGGAGACCGACGAAGGGTCGCGGCATGTGCTTCCCTTTCAGCTTCAGTTCGACAAACCACTGGCTTCTCAGGTTCGGGTTTTGCGACCTAATGGGCCCATGATTCGATTGTTCCCATTCGGTTTTGTGAGGTTTTTGCGCGATTTTTTCCGATGGGCGGGTGAAGATGGCGGAGAGGAATCCGGAGAAGGATTTGCTGGCCATGGTCACGGAGGACTCCAAGGTGGTGCTTCATCGCTTCAATTGGCAGAGGCTGTGGACAATCTCTCCTGGTAATTGCTTCGCCTTGAGAAAGTTCTCCTTTTTTGTTATTCAGTGTGTTTGTCCTTCAACGATGGCTTGGTGTGTGCCCTTTGAGTCATTGGCCTTGTTATTGATGTTTATGAAATCACTTTTCTTTGCACATTCCATTGTAAGTCGTTATACTGGATTATCTTAACTGTTCTAATGTACTCCAGGTAAATGTATACCATCACTGTGCTGGCGTCCTGATGGCAAAGGTGTTGTCTTGGGACTACAAGATGGTACAGTTTCACTGCATGATGTTGAAGTAAGTTTCTATATTATTACTTTCATTACCCTCACAACTTCTCAACTAGGAATCTTCCTGAAACAATCTCTTATCATCATAATGTGTTCTTCTCTAATCTCTCTTGGGAAAGATTCTGAGTTGCTCAAAAGCTGCATGATGCAGTGCAAACAGCAAGCTTGCTCGACAAACATTTAGCTGCTAATAGAGATGGCAATCCATGTTTACGGGTCCTGTCTGCCGTTATCAAATTAACAATGGACTGCTAGATAGGTCAATCTGAGCATGAAAAGCTTAACAAATCTTATTAGAACACTCTTTTCGAACATGTCCCCCTTTGTTAAATAGGTCAACAAACGACAAGAGATGAATAACCCATTAAACTCATCAAAGTCAATGGTTCATTCCAATCCAAACATGACCGACGCCGCATGAATAACTTGTACGATACATGCAATATGCATATCTTCGTCAATGTCCTATCATTTTAAAAAAGAATAGCCGTAAGCTTACTAAGTCCTAGGTTTAGACGATATCTTTATCCTATATATACCCATTTAACTAATTAGATTGAATGGTTCATTCCAATCCAGACATCACCAAGGCAGCATGACTAACTTGTATGATATGTACAATATGCATATCTTCGTCAATGTCATATAATTTTTAAAAAGAATAGCCGTAAGCTTACAGACTTCTAGGTTTAGATGATATCTGGTATCTTAATGGTTCATTTCAATCCAAACATTACGGACACAGCATGTGTACAATATGTACAATATGCATATCTTCGTCTATGTCATATAATTTTTTTTTAAAGATAGCCGTAAGCTTACAAAATCCTAGGTTTAGATGATTTCTTTTATCTTGTTTATATATGTATATAGACACACACATACATACAAACATATACAATTTACATATATTGTAACCACAATAAAAACAGAATTCATGTATGATTTATTATCACAAGACTTACTGAACTAAATATAAATAGGTCAAGATAGGTCAGGTTGCTAATCAAGTTAGGACGATTGTTTAGTTAGATGGATTACACGAGTCAATTTGTGTTACGTGGTTTGAACTTTGAACATGAACTATATCCATTTGTTAATTGTGTTAGCTATTTAGTAGGTAGACAACTTTGATGACTTGATTACCACTCAGGGCTACCCATAGTTGTCACATCAAAATAGAACTCATGAATCAATTATGTGGAACATAGGATCCGGAACCCAAATCATTTGAAGGGAGGGATAGTTTTGTGTTTTAGAGCACGTTCCTTCAGCAGTGGAGCCTGCATTTACCAGAGGAGCTTCCGGACCAACTGGAGCGGCACAGATTCTTGGAGGCAAAGCAGTTGTACCAGTATATGCTGGAGAAAGAACTAGAATAATTATGTGGTTAGTAAACATAGGATCTAGAACTCTAATGGTTTGAAGGGAGAGATGGTTTTGTGTTTTAGAGCACATATCTTCAGCAGTGGAGCCCACATTTGCCTGAGGAGCTTTCTGGACCAACTGGAGCAGCACAGATTCTTGGAGCCAACTTACGTTGAACAGGGGGTGAGATTTTCAATTGGTCCTTAAAAAACTTGAGACGGAGAAGAGCTTGAGCTTTTCTTTTGCATTGAACAAGAAAAGGTCTCACCGTTGAACTTCCTAACACCATTCCAGTTATCAAAGGCCTCTTTCACGATTGTATCTCCAAGTTTCTGGAAGAAAAACACTTGGTATATTGCTCAAGCTGGACTAATGGAAGTATTTATCTCCACTGTTGAAGGTACACACTCTGACTTCAAACAACAATTTCTTTTCCAGCAAGTAACGTTGCATTCCAATGGATGAACTTGTATTCACAGTAAGTATGTAAGTGCAGCAGAGAACAAAAAAAATTGAAAGAACCTCACTTCAATTTATGCCTATCAGTGCCCCCTCCACCCCATAAAGGTCAGATCCTCAGAAGATGTAATGGCAAGTACAATCAAGGCAAGGCCTCAGGGTAAAGATGCAAAGTTGATTGAGAAGGGACCAGCGAAGAAATAAAACACACATCAACTCGTAGTGTGCAAGTAATTAAGATCTTCATAATTTTTAACTTGGAAAGCAATAGTTGCAGCGGGAATGTATTAATGATTTGAACGCTGGTATGATGATGAGCACCTCAGATTTTCTTGGCTGACACCAAATCAACTGCTGAAAGTGCTCTTTAACTTCTTCTTTTTTGCATAATTTTGAATGCGGAGTACAGAAGGCCGCTTAGATTTACGCAGTCACTATCCTCAAATTTGCATTGTAAAGAGCAAAAGCTCAAAACCGTTGTATTAATGCAAACTTTCTCTTATGGATCCAAACAAAGCATCTATAGTTTACTTTTATTCTCTCCGCAGGCCCTTCATATCACTTTTACTGGTAACAATAAAAACAAAAACAAAAAGAAATTCTAACACCTATTAAGCCGCACAACTACGAGTGAAGGTCATATTACTGATTGTATAGATTATATGGGACAAATTATATGAATTCAGCATGATGGTGTGTAGAGCACGAGCTGGCTGGACAAACTCGGTGGCAACTCCTTAGTTACTTTCCTTTTCTTGGGTAGAAAGTCAGTGAGTAGAAAAACATGCACCATCTTTGATTAGCGAGATCAGTTGACAATTTAGTGTTGAATACAGCACCATGCTTCCTCATGCCATCAGTATGGTACGGTTTCCAATTTGTTTTGCAAGTCTTTGCATGATCTACAAGGATATCCTGGTTCTTCAGTATTATGCTCTTTCCAAGAATCTATGATGGGTGAAAACACAAGCCTTACATTCTTAGTTGTCAATCAAACCCTAATTGAGAATCATTAACTAAGTGCTTACCTCTCGATTTCTTGGAGTCCACAAAGAGTTGAAATAGTAAGTCCTCCACCTTATACATGTTGGTTTCACTCGGTTTTTGGTGAGATTTCCCATCTTTGGCAATCTTCTCCAACCTCCAGACCTCATCGTCAGTTACAGGTGGACGATGCTTCATGTATGCTGTAGAATGAAGTAAACATATGCAATAAGGTCTTGGTCACTATTAGATTAATGAGTAGAAGCTAACTTCTGATAGGCATGCAAACTCTCTCCTGAAGATGACGAAAGTGTCAGCATTCGTTAACAAAGATACCAAACGTTTCTTATTTATCAGAATTTTCGTTCAAGAGGTAAGGGTCTGTACAAAATGAAGCTCTCAATTAAAAAAGTGATGACTCTGGATATCCAAAATCATGTTATGGTCAGTCATAAAAGACAGTTTTTATATACCGTAAAAAGACTGAAGGACTTACGTTCTCCTGTGTTCCTTGACATGGAAGGCCTCTGTTTTTGCTTCTCGTATTTGTGTACTCACACAATAACTTGCTGCCAACTTACGCCCTATCCTGAAACTTTTACTTTTATTCTAGCTTGAATTGTCAAGTCCTTGACGTTCTTTAACCCCGTAGTTCTCAAACTCTTCTGTGGTCCAGTTATTTTCATCGCCTCTGTTGAAGTCACCTTCCAGCACAAGGACATCCAATATAATGGAGGATGCCGGGCCAGATGTAACGACACCCCCTATTTTCGCATCAATCAAGGCAACTTCAATGCAAGCACCCCTCTCTCCTAGTTTCTTTCTAGTAAATAGAGGAAGTTAAAGTTTGGTTCGAAAGTGAAGCTGTAAGTTTCTTGCATCATTCTTTGCAATAGATTTAGCATTAGCCCTGCATTCTCTCTGGAAAACAACCGTTAGAAATAGGTAAAATTGGAAGAGTAATGAAAAGAGAGACAAAACACCAAATATCTCACTTAGACAAGTCGTACTATTGGGGAAACTACATGGATTTATAGATCCGTTGTCCAAGAGTTTAGTAAAGCAAATTTTTGAAAATGAAAATAAAACAAAATGCTCCAATGCTCTCAAGCTACAAAACTTATGATCTAAATTAGACCATTGACATTTTGGAACACGACCGAGTCATTGTGGCCTAACACTCACTGAGCCGTGACTCTACTTGCTGTTGGTTGGTAGTGGTAGGTCGGACCATTCGTCTGCCAAAACATCAACAATGCACAACCAGTCGATACTGCAAAGAAAGCCTTTCTTGACGGCATCATGGGGGAAGTGCATTCATACCTTGCAAGGTGGGGAGAGTGAGTGTTTGTAAGCTCCACTTCTAACCTCTGTTCAATAACTAACAGCAGCATTGTCAAAGTTATAGGCATGAAAAAAAAAAATGAAGCAGAAGGGATGCAAAACCAGTTCATTCCATCAAAAGAAGTTGAACAACTTATTTTATTGTTCCTTCTTAAAACGACTTACCAAACACCTTATTGAGCTAAGTTCTTCAGGCATATTGGAAATCACGATGTTTAGCAACAGCAGATGTCTTATGAACAATCCTAAGTACTTCCATTTTCCCATTCCATACCAGGTCCATGCAAAAATTTACATGTGCTTTATGATTCAGCTTCGGATGAAATAGCCACAGTTGCCGAGGCAAATGGATGGAGATGGCCTCCAGCAAGGTCTGATGATCTGCTTGGAACTCAAATGGCTTTATGTGGTTTGATTTCTCCAAACTCTCGCTCTTTAGACAAAGTAGTATTTACTGGATTATCTAGGAGCTCTTTCTCTGTAAAAGAGGCTTCGAAGCTAGTGAGGAAATTTGGGAATAATAGACTTGGTTTCGGCTTGTATGGTTTAAGCCTAATGTGCGAAGTTATGGCTTTACAACTTGGTCGGTGATTCATAATTAGTTGCGCACTTACGGACAAGATAAAAACTTGGTGTGACATTGATAGACCTTGTGTGCTACTTAGACAACATGAAGAATATTAAATGCACTTGTTTTCTTAGTGTATTCTCAAAGCAGATTTTGGGAACAAGTTTTACAGCTACTCTCATGTACGAGATCTGCCAAGTGACTCGAAGGGTGAATTTACTTGGGCCTTGCAGAACATCAAGGGGAACAATTTGAAGTTATTAGTGAGGAAATTAGCCTAGAATGGCCGTCGAGTAGGGATGAAAGTCAGCCTTAGTGATCATATGGTACCAAGTTGACGGGCCATCATACAACAAATAAAAGTCACTTTAGGGATAATAGGCTGATCTTCCCCGGGGAGGTTTGATACCTTTAGAGTCACCGCTCGTATTTAAAAGGCGCGGGAAAACGGTAGTCTCTCCAGCAAGCGACACATATAGCTCCATGGAAGCTAAAGCTCAGTCGAGCAATAAGGGAACCTAAAACCGCAGGCTCGATTAACCCCCCCTGGTGAAGAAGCGATTACAAACCCCCATCATCCTCCTCCTCCTCCTCCTCCTCTCCTCGGTGCGAAACCCTAGGCGACGATGCCGATCACATCAGCACCTTGCCCGACTTGGTGATCCACCACATCTTCTCCTTCCTCAATGTCACACACATTGTGCGAACTGCGTCTTGTCTCCTCAAAGCGGTGGCAATCTGTCTGGACCGCCGCCCCAAAGCTCATCTTCTCCTTCCCCTGGAAGGACACCCCATCCATGGACAGCTTCTTGACCCTCTATCTATTGCCTAAGGTGAGGAAGTTCCACATCGATATTGATTTTCTCGACTGTTGGGTGCCTGATCTCAGTACGAGGCTCCGTTTTGCTATCGATTGCCATGTCAAGGACCTCTCTGTCAATTTGACTAAGAGGTCGTGCGAGATGGCTGGCCATTTCGTTATACCACTGCTCCTTTACAGATGCTCTTCGTCAGTGAATCTTCATTTAAGACTCTGTAGCTTCCCATTTAGGAGAAGCGTCGCTTGGAGTAGTCTCAAGTCCCTGTCCATACGCAGCTCGGGAATTATGGATAAGGTGATGCATGAAATCTTGAAGGGCAGTCCTGTTCTTAAGCACCTTGGATTGGAGGAATGCCGAGGTTTGAAGCAAAACATCAAGCTTTGTTCAAAAACTTTGAGGGAAATTGTGGCCAATCACTGCCTTGGAGATTTCAAATCCTCTTTTGCTGTCGTTGCGTTCGAGAGGGTTGTTTGGTATGATGAGGTAACCGGTAATTGAAGCTGAGTTGAACTTCTTTATGAGACGCAAGGATTTTGGAAAGCGAACTGATTGTTCCGATCAAAATTGGTTTGAGTCTTACAGAGGGTAATGCAGCCTGGTCAAGGGACTGCTTTAGAAGCTGTAGAACGCAACTAAGCTTTTGATTAGTAATCGGTGCCTTCGGGTGAGCAAATTGTTTGATTCAACCCGTGTGGGTTCATACTTATGGACAGTTCATGGTCCCTCTTCCTGGAGTTGAGGAAGTTCATACTAAATTTTGTCACACTGGAATCACGTTCACATCGTTTGCTATTCTGCCTAATGTCTAGTGGTGCAAATGTACATTGTGCCTTCAGAATAACTACCGAAAGACCAAAGAAAAAGTAGTTGGTTTTGGGACAGTCTATAGCCTCCTCGATAGTGCATAATCATGATTCCGTATGGTCATAGTAAATTCTTAATTAAAATAGACTGAATATATAAACTCTGTTATTTCAATACTCGAGAGCTTTGGCATAACTCAATCTACCAATTAGGTGGAAACGAAATAGTTCTCAAACATAAACTTGATGGTTTTTTGTGACTATTTTGGAAAGAAGAGTAAATTATCTTGTTCTTATATGTTGCCCCTTCATTGTTGGATGTGCTTAGGTTCTATCACTTGCGGTAGAAGTTGAAGGTGTGCCAATTTCTTTGACCAATTGCAAGTCTATGCTCTGCATGCACGAGTAAAAAAATGGGATTTTCCAGGAAATAAGTACATTAGGAGTGCCATATTTTTTGTACGGCGCTTATATAAAGGTCATAATCTTTTTTTTCTACTCACTTGAGTGCCACATTAGTATAAAACCAATCACTTGATGTTAACGATCATCTTCTCTAGTAGAATTGCATCTTTTGGTAAAAGCAGTATTGGCAAGGCAAGCTTACATCCATCATTGTCGAAAGGAGCTGGGAACTTGGGCAAACTCCACGCTCTTCAAATACAAAGCCAAGCACATGAACTTGGGCAAAATTCCTGTGTTGTAGATATAAGGAATGACTGGATCAAACAAGGCTGCACATTTATTGGTAACAAGTCTGAGTGATCCGTCCAAAGTGTAATGAGGACAATTTGTCTCTTGACTAGAGAAATGATTTTGTACATCCAAGTTCATTACCCAATCATCCCAAATTAAAAAAAGAATGGCTTGGTCGAGTTCAAGCTTGGCTTGTCATCACGACATTTAAGTAAGCATGAATATTCGCTCTCATAAAATGCCGTTGAATAATTCATTAGAATATCTGCTTAATTCAAAAGTTTGTGAGGATTATCGCATTTCTTTATCCAAATTACATTTCAATAATTAATCAACCACATTTGCACCGATGTGGTGTCTCATGTGGCTAGCAGGCAGGGACCCTTCAGCCTCCATGGGCCTAAAAGTGTTTGACAAGGCCATATCAATTATAAAGTCCACCCCGGCCCATTTGATCCCGCGGTGTCCCATTCCAAAACCACATACGGCCTTTTCCAATATGCCAATGTCCATAATATTAAGCAAGCACCATTTTTTTTCTTTTTTTTTTTCTTTTTTATCATGACCTTGAGGAGTGGAGGCTCAAATGGCAGGACATGGAGGAACGGACTAAACACCGTCAATTATTCCCCCCGAGATCTATGAGAATGTGTCCGGCGCTTTGTGCAGTGCAAATAGCTGGTGACTCGGGGCATCGATGAAGAATTGATTTTGCACGTTTTGTCTGCGGATTTTCATAGAGATATCCAGCGTCGCCTATGCTTGGACCTCATTTGGCAAGGAAATTCTCATTAGTTCTAATTGACTTTCACCGTGAACATGATGGTTTTTCCAAATGACCGTTACATAGATCTTACTACATTACAAGCAATAATAATATGGATCGAATTGCTATAACAAATCCCATTTTTCTTGCAAATGGATGATCGGCTGCTTGATGCCATTTGTGAGCACCTCATGTCCTTGACTTAATAATATGGATCGAGTTGTGTGCACTATTGGGCGGCTCAAGGTTGTTAGGCGAGATCAATCCACATGCTGCAAATTCAACCATGAAGCTTCATAGTGTAGCATCGCATCAAACATCTTTCCTCCAGACATTTTCATTATAAATGTTGATCTCTTGAGGGAAGTATATAAAGATTTCAAAATGGGAATTTTGACTCAAGTCCACTTCATGATCGTGCTCACGTATGTAACGGTGGTTAATTTGCTAAATCATGATTAGCACGTTCCTAAACCTTTTGGAGCACATTAGTTCGTAATAATAAAATATACAACTGAATGAAAAAGGCATATATTTATTTGAAATATTATACTTCGTCATTATAAGAATTATATAAACGATTATGATAACTCAGAAAATTTTAAAAATGTGTACTCAGTTACCACCCTTTTCATATTAAATTGGGGAGATGGGGAGTTTGATTCCCCACCTTCATAGGACTAGAGTACCCTTCATCAATCATTTAGTCAAGTCAAATTCACATAATTGGTGGCATTGGTATTCGTTTCCGATCCCCCCTCCCCAAAAAAAAATCATTGATTATTGACAGTTGAACAATTTGTATAGTATTGGATCAACTAATTAGTACTTTGCGCAAAAAAAAAAAAAAATTTGAATACTCCCAACTAACTATTACTATAATAGATCTAACGAGGCCAAAATCTTACAGACCCCACAACAACCTCGAGACGTCCCAAATCACAATCCATATGTGCAATTGATCGGCAGCTCATTTGATGAAATTCACAATTGCACCACATTGTAATTACACAGAGCAATGCCTGCTGTAATATTCGCATCTGCAATACATGTTTCGAAAGGCACGACATCTTTGAAATCGAGCAAGACGGCTACATAAAAGTTGCTGCGGATAGTGCTACAGCACACCGGCATCGCAAGCATTTATATTTTCACCGAACGAGTTACAAAAGGCCAGGACGCCTTTTAGGACTTATAAGTACAACGGGCCACGCGGAAGCCGTATCAAAATGATTTCTAAATACTCTTCGAGAAGGAGTAGCATCTTTATCAAAGAGTCGTGATTCTCAGACTATTATATCCATCTCAAGATGCATCGGAACAAGCATGGCCTGCACGTATACAGGCGGGCAACAAGAGAGGGCGATGATCCGTCCAAAATGTCTCATGAGTCTAGCGGGCCGCGACCCCTTCAGCCTCCATAGGCCCCGAAAGTCCAGCCCAGTCTATTTGATCCATTGACGGCCCATTTAAAAAAATCTTTCTCTCTGTCTTCCTTTGGTTCCTCTTTTTTCTGCCTGCAATTTTTCTCCGGGAATTATCGTTCTTCCAGTGGGGACCACCCCCTTTGACTCAAAGGGCACATACACCAAGCTCCGCAAGCACCCCGAAAACGAACGAACCGCGCGGAGTGTACGGACGACGAGGGAGGCAGTTGAAGATGGCTTGGTGTATGTGCCCTTTGAGTCATTGGCCTTTACCTCGTTCTCCTTCTTTCGCTTTTCCTGAACGTGCTCCGCTTCCTCTTTCGCCATAGGAACCAACTGTAATTGCCAATCTAGTTCGAATTGCGTTCGATGGAGAATCGGACGAATATAGATAGAGGTATAAAGTAATTAGAAGTCTAAATGAGAAGGTGACGTCGGTCTAAGGAGTTGGTCCTTTTTTACGCGGAAGCGAAGAGTGAATGAGGGTGATGTGAGTGGGAATCTAGAGATGACTTAGTCGCGAGTGAAGAATTCCAAGCCGGTATTAGTTGAATGGAGGGATTTTGTTTATAGGCGCAATAGATTCTTATCAACTTCTCGACCAGGTTGTTCCCTTAGAAGATTTTTTCCATGACCTAGCTGACGGTCGACTACACCGACTGTAAGTGTACCATACTTTATGAGGCCATCATGTTGCCCTTCTTCGTACACCAGTTAAATTGTCCATGAAAATAATTAACGTGAATCGGAGGGGATGCCATGTATGCTAGATAGGCTAGCTATGTCAGATGCATAAATGCTTGATCCCAGCTTGGAGTTTTGCAGGGGAAAGTACAGCGGGAGTGCCAAAAGTTGGCACAGAAGGACACTTAAATGCCAAAACTTACAAACGGTACACTTAAGTGCCACTTTTCAAAAAAAATGGATCACTTAAGTGTCAGGTCGCCGGAACCCTGCTGGAAATCCTATGTGGCATTTTTTTATTAATTTTTTTTGCCTACGTGCCTCGCCGGTAATTGAAACGACGAAGAATCAGTGCAAAACGACGTCGTTTTTGCGCTGATGTGGATTTTTAAAATTATTAATTAAATAATATTAAATAATTTAAAAAATAAAATATTTTAAAATTGATAAATGTAAAAGAAAAGGGGGGGGGGGGGTTTGGGGTAATCGGCAAGGGCTATGCAGCCCTCGCCGCCGCCACCGTCGCCAGGAAGGGCCGGCGACGGTGGGCGATGGTCGGCCGGGGACGCCGGGCCCCGACCAATGGCTGGCGACCCCGGCCGGCCTGTGGCGAGGGGCCGCAGGCCCTCGCCTAGATCCGGGGCGAGGGTCGCGACCCTCCCCCAGATCCAGCGAGGGTTGCCAGCCCTCGCCCCGCCGGGCCACGGGCCGTCGGCCGCCCAAATCCGGCGTGGTTTGGGCGGCCGACAACCCTTGGCCCGGTGGGGCAAGGGGCCGGGGCCCGGCGACCCCAGCCGACCCTCGCCCACCGTCGCCGGCCCTTCCTGGCGACGGTGGCGACGGCGAGGGCTGCACAGCCCTCGCCAATTTCCCCTCCCCCTTTCTCTGTTTTTTTTTTAATAAAATCGATTTTAATTTTTTTAAAATTTGACGTGGATAATTTTTTTTTATTAAAATGGCCACGTGGAATTTTTTATTTTGAAAAAAATGCTCCATCAGTAAATGAAGTCGCCGGAAAATGGACACATGGCAATTTGGCCGGATTTGGCACTTAAGTGTACCGTTTGTAACTTTTGGCACTTAAGTGTACCGTTTGTAACTTTTGGCACTTAAGTGTCCCTCCGTGCCAACTTTTGGCACTCCTGGAGTCCGTGTGCCGAGTTTTGCAGGTTTAGCCCCTGCAGAATACCATCTAAATGTCATCCGGCATCTGAAAAGATCTTCTTACATTTCTGATGGTAACTCTCTCGATGTAATTTTATTGCTTGTTCCCCTTCTTTTACTGATTGAGCATTCCTTTACTGACTGAGCGTGCCCTACAAGGAGAGATATAGTGGATATTGAAATATAGACTATATGCATAAAGTTTCTCACATTTTGTATTGCATGAAGTTTAATTTATCTTCTTCTCATTACGGAAGGGCTTTTTGTCACATCATTTTGATTAATCAAGTTTGCCGGTGGGACTTCCAACTTTTGAATAGGATATATCTCAAGCCTTGCTGCATACTTGTATGACAATCCAGTCGAGAGGGACGGAGGGAGGAGTTGGAGAAAGCCAAGGAACTAGGAAAGCAAGGGAGCTGCATCCAATTATGTTAAGATCCTGTATGACTTATTTTTTTGGTAATTCAAATTTGTAAGAGCTTAGGATTAGATGCCTAGTGTTGGTAGTTCTCTCACTGGAAAAATTTAGAGAGGAGATTTTTTCTCCAGAAACATCTGAATGCTTCACTTATAATATTATCTTCTGGATATGGAGAATGTTTTGAGTGCACTATAGTACTTGAGCCAATCCTTGAATGATTTATCTTAATATCCTAAGTTATGAACACTATTACAATTGTAATCCTCATGTGAAGTAAGCTTTCGTGCATCTGCTCCACCTTGAGGTTCCATAGTTGAAGAAAATATTTGTTTTTGGATTTATGTAATGGATTGGAGGCTGCCAACAATATATAGATTCCCTTGCTTTAGATGACCTACTAGCCCAAAGAAATTCCATATCAAGTGGCAGATATCCCTCTCAATTATTTTGTACAGTTATGACGTTTTGCCTCACTTCTTAAATTTTGATTAACATGTGTGTGCTCTATCTTTCCTCTTCTTCTATTAATTTTATTGGGAACAAATTATTCATTCTTTGCTTTTTTTTGTTTATAATGAACTCACTTTCTTTGCACATTTCAATGTGTGTCATCAATACTGACTCTTCTTAATCATTCTAATCTACTCCAGGTAAATGTATAACATGATTCTGCTGGTGTCCTCATAACAAGGTTGTTGTCTTGGGACTTGAAGCCGGTGTAGTTTTACTGCATGATGTCAAAGTAAGTTTTCTATGTTGTCACTTGAACGTTACCCTTATTAATTCTCAACTATAAATTCCTCTTGCAACAGTCCTTTATCATCAGATCATGTTCTTCCCTTATCTCTCTTGGGAAAGATTCTGAATTGCTCAAAATCTGCATGATGCAATGCAAATAACAAACTTGCTTGGCGAACATTCAGCTATTGATAGAGATGGCAATCCATTTTTATTGGTCATGTCTGTCAATGTCAAGCTAACAATGGATTGCTAGATAGGTCAATCTGAGTATAACAAGATTAACAAAAAATTTTAGTAGAAAACTCTATTCGAACATGACCTTTTTGTTGGAAAGGTCAACAAATTACAAGAGATGAATAACCTGTTTATTTAATTAGATTCAATTGAATGGGTCATTCCTATCCTTACATGACCGACATGGCATATGTACAACATGCATATTGTCATCAATGTCAAATTAGTTTGAAAAAAAACTAGTTGTAAGCTTACAAAATCCTAGGTTTACATGAAATGTTAAATTTATATGGTGTGATCAAATTGTAATTGTAACCACTATGGAAACAAAATTCATGTATGATTATCATCAGAGAACTTAATGAACTAAATATAAACAGGTCGTGATAGGTCAGGTCGTTAATCAAGTTGGCACTTTTGTTTAGATAGATAGATTACATGAGTCAATTTGTATTTTGTGGTTTGAACTTTCAACCCGGAACAATATTTGTTTATTAATTGTGTTAACTGTTAAGTAGGTAGCCACAATTTTAATATGACAAGATAACCACTTAGGGTCACCCTTAGTTATCACATGGAAATATGAGTCATTAATCAAAAAATTAAATCTATGGATTGTGGATCGTGAATTTCATGTAATGGAATCATAAAATATGAAATAATCTTTGAGATTGGTATTTCATCACAGATGTAAATTAATTGTAAAGTATGGTGTTACTTTTATTGTTAGGTAATAACTAATGATAAAGATACTTAAAAGTCGACCAATGTTATTATTTCGAGGCCTGAGATATTGCTACAATTTATTTTTCTATTGCCAAATAAGTACCCATTTGATTGCAGGGACACAGATCACGTACATAGTATTGTAATTGGAGTCCCATTTATAGAATTTAGTATAAGACAATCAAACCATCCACTAAGCCTGATGCAGCAACAAAATCATGCAACATTATTACCAAGTCTTTGGTGAAGATTGACTTTGAAACTCAAACAAGGGTCAGGATTCTTTTTGAAGTTTAATCACTAAACTTGTCAACTAGGATTTGAGTATTATTGGGATTTTACAAAATTTCCTTTTCTTTCTATTTTTAAGCTTGAGTAGTGGGATCTTATGTATACTCCAATAATGTTTTCTGTTTAGAGGTTTCCTATTTCCACTAGGAGTAGAACTTTCGGAGAGTCTACAAATATAGTTGTAATTTTTACTTTTCCTTAGAGTTGATAATTTATTGAACTTGGCAAATGTTTGCTTTGCAGATTGTGTGATGCAATTCATCTTTGGTATGATGCTTAAGACACCATGGGTATGTTGCTTAGGCAATTTTGCATGTGATGCTTAAATATATATTATTTATTGTGGGACTTTGTCCTACGTCAAAACCCTGAAATTTTTTTTAGACGTTACATTGTTTGATGCATGATTCAAATTATGAATCAAGGAAATTGATTGACTCATATCTAATCAGTGAAATCAGCAGTAAATTACTTTAATCACATATCATACAGAATTAATATACTCATTTAAAAGATTTATATACTTTAGGAGTTGAATCTTATTGATGTGCTCAATTGCATTCTCGTGTAGGACAAAATTTTTACTTTGCTGCTAATATTGTCATTGATGATTGAAACTATTTCAATTGTCAACGACAAATTACAGCATTGTGTTTACTGGGACCAGCTCATGGTGAGAATCTATGGTCTAAGTGGATGGTTACATACTAAAGCATTCATCTGTGAGATGTTCATTTTCATCAAAATCAATAGCTTCTTTCAATTGTAAGTAAAATTTGTTCAGTTTAGTCTAATTAGGAAACTAAACAAAAAAAAAAAAATTTATCAAGAAAAATTGTAAATTTTGATTTATTAGTTTTTTTTTTTTTTGGTAAGGTAAGATTATAAATTATAGACCAACAAAATGTACAACAAGGGTGAAGCACGGCACCGACATGCACTCGACTAGACAACATGTAGTTGGAGTGACCGGGTACTGCGATCACAAGTTGAGAAAAGAAAACATGTACAATCACACGGATAAAAGAGGACCTAAGGTCCCAAGCGGTCCTAAAAATGAACCAAAGACAGCTCTATATCAAAGATATGCGGGTCAATCCCCCAACAGTGCTGCATCCTCCTATTTCTAGGGTTGTCTTCAACTCTTTTGAAAGTCAAGGCCTTATCCTTGACCGTCTTATATAGCTGTAGCTTCATGGAAGAAATTTGAAAGCTTCAGCCACGGAATATGGTATCATTCCTGGTTTTCCAAATGATATAGCAAAGAGCGCCAAAGGAAAACCAAGCTATCTCACGGTAGAATCCCTTGCCAGAAAGAGCATTACTAACCCAAATGAGGTTATCCAGCCAAGCCAAATTAATCCAAGGAAGATTACATTTCGCGGCCCAAAAGTTTGCAAGGGAGTTAGGGATACCGCATTCAAAAAACAGGTGGTTGACAGAGTCGGGCCTAGAGTTGCAAAAAGCACAAACCGAGGTGGGTATTCTGCCATAGGACATGAGAAGGACCTGGGTTGGAAGACGGTTCTTGGAAATGAGCACAGCAGGAATTGGTGTCTAGGGGCTAAGGTATAGTTCCAAACAAAGGAAGACCAGGAGACCAGGAGACTGGGTTGGCTTTACCTCGAATAGTAGCCCAAGCTGAGGCCATCGAGAATTTTCTAGCAGGGTCCTCCACCCAACAGAAGATGTCCGGATCATGTAAAAGTGGGGGAACCGAGATTTGCCACAATGACAAGTCTTGTAGGATTTGGAGCCCATCCGGTGAGTATAAGTCCCTAACCTTTGCTTGCCTGAGAAGGTCTGACTGGTAAATATAATTGTTAGTGAAGATCAAGTTAAGAGGACCAACCTCAAGCCAAGGATTAAACCACAATGATGTATGGACACCATCTCCTATCTTCCATCTAAAATGGGGTTGGAATTCTTTCCTTATTGCAAGGATCTTCCGCCAGGCCCAAGAACAATGGGTTGGGGTAGAAGATATCCAAAAATTTTGTCTTTTGAGGTAGGTGGCATGGATCCATTTACGCCATAATGATTATTTATCGGTGAATAAAAGCCAGATGTGTTTAGCCATAGCCGCTTTATTACTGTCCCTAATTCTTCTCACACCAAGTCCTCTTTCCGAGGTGGGAAGGTAGATATCAGCCCAAGCCACTTTTGCACCTCCCAGTCCCATGGTTGGTCATTTCCAGAGAAATTGTCTGTATATTTGCTCTATCTTGTCCACCGCCGAAGCTGGAAGCCAGAATATGGATGCCCAGTAAGCTTGGATGGCATGCAATACTGACTTAATAAGTTGTAACCGCCCTGCAAACGAGAGGAATCAATGTGTCCAAGATTGGACTCTAGACGTGAGATGGCAAACCAGTGCATTGCAATCCACTCTGTTCAATCAAGAGGTGATGATAGGAACGCCCAAATAACGCATTGGAAATGAGCCTAGGGAGAAGCCAAGCGTTTGTATAATTTGGTCCCTAGCTGCGTCAGATTCACTAGAGATAAATACTTCGCTCTTGTTGGAATTTGGGATCAAACCACTCCATGAGGAGAACAAAGTGATCCCGTCCTTGATACGAGATATGGAAGTAAGGCTCGCTTGACTAAAAATAAAGACATCATCCGCAAAAAATAGATCGCGTGGCCTTGCAATGCCAATAGTACCGGAAATCTAGGTGCCGAGTATGGGAATCAATGATCCTTGTGAGGACTTCCATAACCAGGGTGAAGAGATATGGGGACATGGAATCTCCTTATCGAATACCTCTTCCACTGAAAAAGAAACCATGGAGTTCGCCATTGATAGAGATAGAAAACTTAGGGGTCCGAACACATACCATGATCAGTCTTGTAAGATTGGAGGGAAATCCAAAGGCTAGGAGGGTGTTCTCTAAGAAGTCTCAGTCCAGGGTATCATATGCTTTCTTGAAGTCTACCTTAATAGCACATTTGGGAATGTGGGGCTTCTTGTGAAACCCGCTGAAAAGTTCCTGGGCAAGAAGGATGTTGTCGCTGATTCGCCTTCCTTTTACAAAATCAGTTCGGACCGGACTAATAATTTTAGGAAGAACTGCTGCAATTCTAGAAGAGAGAATCTTAGTAATGCACTTGTAGATTGTGTTACAACATGCAATTGGTAGGTAATCTGAGACCGATGATGCATTGGGGACTTTAGGTACCAAGGCAATGATGGTATTATTTACTTCTTTAAGCAAACAGCCTGATTGAAGGAAATCCATAACCGCTTCAGAGACTGAAGAACCCACTACATCCCAATTCTTCTTAAAGAAGTCTGCATTATAGCCATTCGGTCCAAGAGCTTTATTCCTAGCAATGGAGAACATAGCATTGCGTACTTCAGAAGGAAGGAATGGCTGAGAAAGAAGATTGATCTGGTCAGGCCTGAGAGAGGAGTGAATAGCCTCAAGTAGCTCTTAAGTGGATGGTCCCATAGATAAGGCAGCCAGTGTGAGTATGTCCTGGAAATATAAGACGAAAATACGCTGCACATCCACTTGATCAGAGACCATTTGACCAGTGCTGTCCATGACTGACATGATCCGATTACGGAGGTGCCTGTGATTTACCGAATGGTGAAAAAACTTAGTATTGTGGTCTCCTTCCTTAAGCCAGTGAATTCTAGACTTTTGTTTGAAGAAGGACTCCTCAAGGGAACAGAGATCATGATACTCTTTGATTTGAGAATGTTCATCTTTCGCCAAAAGGCTATTTTACGGGTCTTGGTGGAGTGCCTCTTGGGTAGTCAAGAGAGTTCTTTTCGCTGCAGTCACTCTCATAGAAATGTCTGAGTTTGCAGCTTTGTTCAAGCATTTAAGGCGGCCCTTCAGAATCTTGAGACAGGTGTAAAGTTTAAACATAAGGGAGCCTGAAACTTGAGTATCCCAAGCCTGCATCAAAAGCATGGAGAAATCCGGGTGACTCATCCACAAGTTAAAAAATTTGAAAGGAATCCAGTGAGAAGCAGGCGGGAGAACTTTCACAACCATTGGTGTATGATCCGAGAGACCCGGGGCCAGAAAAGAAGCTTTTGAGAATGAGTAAGTCATATACCAGCAGTTATTAACCAGTACACGGTCAATTTTCCTTTGCTTCCTGTGAGCACCCGAGGATGTTGACCATGTAAAACAAAATCCCACATAATGTAAGTCAATCAATTCAGCTTGGTCTAGGTAATCCTTGAATTCATCAAAGGCGGGGATCCATATGTCAAGGCTCCCTATATGATTCGAGGAGTCCCAGATGGCATTGAAGTTACCAGCAACTATCCAAGGACACTCCTTGAGGGTAGAACTCAGTCTAATAAGGTCAAGCCAAAGGGGCTTTTGTGACATGAATGTGTGCTACCCATAAACCACTGAGAAAGTAATAATCGATCTGGAATTCAAAATTTTAATGTCTCCATGGATGATCTGACTGGAATAAAAAAAAAGTTTGAAGTCCACAAGAAGTGGGTTCCAACCAATCCAGATACGCTCCCGAGAGGAGTGCTCATAGTTAGCCAACCATAGCCATCCAGGAAATAATCCAGAGGAAATAACACCAAAAGAATCAGCCGGGACTTTAGTTTCCAGTAAACCGACACAGCAAATATTATTGAGCCACACAAATTGTCTAACTTCACTTGCTTAATGGGGTTCATAAGACCCCTTATGTTCCAACATCCAAAAAACATAAGGTAATGTCAAAGGACAGAAGACTACCTCCTTTTGGGACGCCTTTTGCTGGTAGATGGCTTAGTTTTCACCGAGGGAGAAACCGAAAGTGGCTCCTTTATGTTGGCCAACTTCGACCTCTGTTCATTAGGAGGAGCATCAGCACACATATCCTCCTGCAGGGGGAAACCAGCACACTCCAGCAGCTTCAAATTCTGCTCATCAGGGGTAGGAAGAGGCAGAGCAGCCCCTTGATGAGGGATTTTAGTAGCCCTCAGTAGCTCCTGCTCCGGCAAAGGGCCACCAGCACGCTTCAGTAGGTTCGTCCCTACTGTTTGCACCTGCGTCTAGCCAGCATTGGCTAAAAGATCAACCTCAAGTAGCAACCGTTGGGGACTTGCAGCACGTTCTTGAGCCTGACTATGGCAGGGAGCAGCTCCAGGCTCCTCATCGAGGTCATCATTTGAGTCAAAGGCCATGGGAAAGTCTGGTTCTGCAGGGTGAATCATAGTCTTTAGGGTTCCTGCAGGAATGATGCTGAAGGTCTGAATGGGGTAGGCCGCACTAGAGCTAGTTGCACGCTTTCCTTACCAGCCCTTCTTCTGACCTGTTGCCACTCCTCTCTAGGGGTTAGTTCGGGCACCTCATCCGGTCTAGAGAAGACCATGAGGTTGATCTGGTCATCTGTCACCGCAAGAGGTTGAGAAGGTTGCACTTTAGGTTGAACAGCCTGAGCAGAACAAGGGACGGTAGCAGAGCATCTATGACCAAACACTCCACAAGTTTGACATGAAATAGGCTTCTATTCATATTCAACTTCCATAACACGAGCAGCCCCATTTAGGAGAACATTGATGGAATCATAGCAAGCTTTGGAAGCATCTAACTCAACACAAACTCTAGCAAAGGAGATCATTTTTAGTTGCTCTATACGTTGGTCCACATAAAGTGGCTTACCCACCATGCTAGCCACTTTACTAATTCCCTGAGAGAACCAAGCCCATATGGAAGATTCTTCAGTCTTATCCAAACTGGAACCGAGATGTGTTCCCCTTTTTTTAACTCAAGCATAGGGTGCCATTGTTGGAGAATGAGAGGCACACGTGCCACCGTCAGTGGTCCTCCTTCAATGACCTTACGTCTAAACTCTATGTCCGGGATACGAAAAAAATAGAACCTCTGGTCATTGGCTTTCATCTCCAATAGTCTATGACCCCATAAGTGTTTAAGTGCTATCTCAACAGGCTTAAATGGGAGTTTTTTCCCCACAAAATAACCAACTAGGCATTCTTTCCATATGGGATCGGCAGCATCTAAGTCCTCCTCGGAGCAATTAACAACATTATTTGTAGTTGGATTAGGGGGATAAAAGGTAAGGGAGTACCCTTGAGTCGCTGCTCTAGCTACATTTGCCTAGGATCGGGGTGCTGTGGGCGGATTTCCTGATTGCTGCTGCAATAGGGGGGCGGGTTTTTGTTGCAGCAGAGGGAGGACCTCGACTAGGCCTAACATCAGCAGCAACACCAGAGGACAACCCTACTGCATTTTGCTCCCTAGCGACTGATGAAGGGCCTGCATTGTCCATAATCGACCCCCCAACCACAGAACGGTCGCCATATCTAGCACTTCCACGGGAGAGGTTAGGACCTCGACTAACATCAGCAGCAACACTAGAGGACAACCCTACATTATCTATAATCTGCTCCCCAGCGACTGATGAAGGGCCTGCATTGTCAATAATCGGCCCCCCAACCACAGAACAATTGCCATATCTGGCACTTCCGCGGGAGAGGTTACGGCCTGCCGAAGCCCTACTCCGACTACGAATGCGACCTCCTCCCAGACCATACTGAAGATTACGCACAGAAATTTCCTTTTCCATGTCCAAAACAGGGGAAACAGAGCTACTGGGGAAACAGAGTAAGCCCTAGCATCGCAGAGTTCAAACGCAAGAGAGGAGGCCTTACCAAGTCATGGACCGAAGGGGGTTTTGGAGCACTACTAAGCCTCTGCTCCTCCAAGAATCAGCTTGCTCCGGCGCCGGAGGTGGCCGACCGAAGCAGAGATCAGAATTGGAGCTACAGTATTGCAAAGACTCAGTTGAGAGAGAGGAAAGGGGTTTGTTGGTCTTTTTTTACTCAATTGGCTACCACTTTTTGATTTATTATTTTATCTCTGGGTTAATTAAGAAATTGTGAAATAAATAAATAAATATGACTATATGAAATCAATAACTTGATATCCAAGAGTTCCTCGCATACCTACATGCTGATTTAACTAACAATGGTCAATATTTTTTGTAGAGCTCTCAAAATTTTCAAAGCAATGTTTCAGTGAAGATAAAGATGAGCTAGAGTTGATTAGCTTTAGAGAACATCTAGCACTTATAAAGTATTATATATTATACTATAAAAAACAGTAATCGTGAAATGCACGAGCACTCTTTTTTTTTTTCTTTTTTTTTAAACTCCGTAATTTCAAATAGTGACATTTAAGTTTGGATTGTTAGAATATAAATAGCATTGATAATTTTATCAACTTGTATTACTATGAGTGGATATCAAAATAAGCTTCATTCTATTGTAAAATGAAGTAATTAATGCATTGGAGTTTTAACATTTCCCTCGATTCTTGATACAAGTCTTGGGGGGCGGGGATTTTCCTTCACGGCCAAGAAAGAGAAATACTTTTACCAAAAAAAAAAGTAAGAAAAAGAAAGAGAAATATAGAGAGTAGGTTATAGCGGGCAAAAGTGAGAGAAAACTTGAATAAAGAAAAACTGAATAGTGGTCGGCAAAAGTAAAGAAAGAAAATGAAGGACGGAGGATGCAAACTCTCGTGGAGGGGGTGAAATGAAGAGAGAGAGAGAGAGAGAGAGAATCGTTGGGGGCACGCCCGTGGGGAAGCCCGCTTTCTTTTCCCACTTTCTTTTCGTTTCTCTCGTGGTGCGTGGGTGCTCTCCCTTTTCCCTTTATATCCCTTCTTTTTTTTTTTTTATTTTTAAAGCCCGCTTTTTGACCTAGTTAGGAAGAAGGGCAAAATATTAGAGCAATAATTAAACTAAACCAACAAAAAAACATTTGTAGTAAAAAATTGTAAATTTTGATTTATTAATTTGTCTTTGTGTTGATTAAGAAATCGTGAAATTAATAAATTTGACTAAATGAAATCAATATATTGACATTTAAAAAAATCAATTGGTAACTTGACAATTAAGTAGAGAGAAGAGTGGTCGGCTAGTCACTCGTTTGAAATAAGAAGTGGGAAAAAAAAAAAAAAACCTTGATAGAGAGGAGTGACCTCATGTTAAGCAAGGACTGGCAAGCCCCAGCCACCAACCTAAGGGATAAAAAGGAAAATTAAATACTAGTTAATTACAAATTTGCCCTTAGATGAGTAAAACAAGTGAAGCTACTTCTCTCTTTTTATAGAGGCCTAATGTCCTAAAAATCCTCACATTTTATGTACAGTTATAATTCTACTCCGAAATTTTGTATCTAAAAAAAAAATCCTCAACTTTGTATCCAAAAAAATAAAATTTCAAAACTTTATGTCCAAACTCAAATCTGTCCTAATATTTTTTTTATCTAAAAAATTCACTAACTAGTCTCAAATTTGCCTTCTCAACCCTACGTTCAAAAATATTGTTAGTTGTTTGATGTGGCATTTTTATGTCACTAAAAAATTCCAAATCGGCAAAGTGATGTGGAAAATTGTATCAAAAATGAAATTGTGTTTGATCAGAAAATTAGGAATTAGTCCACCTAGATTAGTTCGCTTATTCAATTCACTAGCAAAAAAGGGCACATAAATATGTGTTTGATTTGGATTATGTAAGGAAAATGAATTTAATTTGTTAAAGGGTCAAAAACATTTAATCAATCTATAGAATATGTTTTTGACATGTTTTGTCACTAAATAATTTATAAGTATTAAAATTGAACATTCACAAGAATATGATGATCAAAAGCTTACTTTCTCGTAAGGTTTGTGCATGAAGGCGCCATATAAGCGTGTACATGGGAGCTTGAACTCTTTTAGATTATTATTTTGTCCAAACACAGTAATAAATTCATCTTATAACATACATGGGTATTGACCATTTCATAATATTAAAGAAAAGTAAATTCAACTTTATTGATTTTGAAATATATATTTATGTATATATAAACTCAACATATTTGAAATTAAGTACTTTATTTTTAAATTGACAATAATCTGAAAGATGAGGCTATTATTGGTACTGCGTAGGTAAGGAAATAGCTTTGTAAACTTTGTGGAATTAGAATTATTTAAGTTTCTGTCACGCCCCGACTCTTAAACATGCGGCAACCCCATTTCCATGGTCAATTGAAAGCGACGTCCCAGGACCCGTCGACGACCATTCATTTTATCTTTCGTTAAGCGCGAGCGGAAGATGAACCATTCCCAAACAAACAAACAATCAAGTGAAGATAGAGGGATGAATAGCAAGAACAACAGCAACTACTCAATTATTCAATTTACTGGATTAACCAATGGAGGATCATTTTTCGAAATACAAGCCCAACAAAAAGGGCCGATTCATCCTCTAAGCCAAACCAAAAAGAAACTAGGCTAATCCAATAGTACACAAAGAACCTTCGGGTTCAACACCACGGTCACTCGGACCCATCAGACTCAAGCTCCGTTGAGTTGATCACTAGAGGAGCGGGGAAAGGATTCTCCACTACGAGTACACCATTCTAGAGGCCTGAAAGTGGTTCTACAACAATCAGTGAGATAAAATCTCAGTGAGTTCTCCCCCTAAGCCCCGGTTAGTATGCCAACTCAACTCATGATATCTCTCTAGAACCACCCCTCACTCAAACCAACAACAAACAACTAGCAACCCGCAAGCAAACAACAGACAAGGTAACCCTCAATCATAAAATCGGTTCGCATGCAACCTTACCTAGCATGCCATACCTTGCACGTCAAATCTCATACAATGCAAGCAAGGCGTTAGATGATACAATTTATTAATCACATATGAGTCGTGTCACAAGCGATCTCACTTAGCCATTGCCATACCCTGCACAACTGTCAACTCATGCCTCAAATCATCACGACATTAAGAGCATGCGAATAATTAGAGCATCTCACACAACTTTTTCATGCCTCACATCCACACATATGCTTCGATTATTACGACCCTCTAGACCACGGCACAACCTTATGGTTGGTGGTCAACTGGTCGTAGACTGGCATCATCCCCCTCATGAGGCACGGCGACATCATGGGCTCTCCCCCACTAACGGCATTTCCTAAGGAGCATGGGTTCGGCCTCTACCGTGACTCCACAACCGACCACTGTCAGGCAATCGACCGAAGTCAGGACGACCAAACGGCCACGACACAACCCTAAGGGTTGAGCCGGGCTCTCCTCTTAATGTGACCATACAACACATCATCGAACAATCCGTTCTTTTCTTTGCTCTGTCGTAAATGTACATACAGTCCGTGCTCACACAACACACTATTGTAGTTAACACATGTATAATGTCATGCGGCAGTATCCAGCAGTCACGTACAATAGCAGCAGTCCAATCATTCACGAAAGTTCAACAATTAGCAGTTCAAGTTATGGTCTGACAATCAATTCCAACCAATCAACATTATAGTACTTGCATACTTTTCCAAAATTATCACGTACCTCAATAATTACGGGTACCCAATCATGTGTCTCAATGTTCAATAATAAATAAGCACGTGTTCTCATGATTACGACAATGAACCATTCCCATAAATAAGCAATTATCCCAAAATAAGTATAAACTATGATTACACTCAAATATACTTATTTATGAAGCATATAATACTATAGTCGATTGTTCCGATAAAAATAATTTAAGTCCCACAAAATACTTATAATTATTTTCCAATCCCATAATTAATTATCCAACCCAAAATTTCATTTAATAAAACCCTTCTTTAATAAACTAATGCCATTTAATAATGTAGTATATAAATACTATTGACTTTAGAAAATTAGACCATAGTAATTTTCCCACAAAATTACTCAATTAAAACCATTTCCCATAAATAATCACAATTAATTATTTTTCCCAAAATAATTAATTTTCAGAAATATTAATAATTCGAAATTATAAAATAATTTAATTAATTAATACATTAAATTCAGAAATTAAACAAAAAATTAATTAAAATAATTAATCAAGCAATTTAAACTAAACATGCTTAATTAAACACATAAATCACATAACCCATAATTAAGCAATAATTAAGCACCATTAAGCTTAATAAGCAAAATTAAGCTAATATAATCTTAACCATCTAGCTTAGGGCTAATACAACTTTATTAAACTTCCTAAACCAACCTTACCACTAATTAACCCAACCCTAAGCAAGTTTAGGCACTAAATAGGGATTATGGGTTAAACTCACCCGTTAAGCGGGCCGGCAACACGGACGCGGCGGCGGTGACAAACCCGACACCCGAGGACCTCTACCACGATGATCTAAGGCGGTCCTGGGTCTGAGAACAACAGCAACAAACTCAGACTCCCACTGAACTTTTGAAAAACTGCACTATAGGAGGAGGATAGGGGCTGGTCGGAGCAAAACGGCTTGGCCGGAGCTCCGGCGAGCGGCGAGCCGGTGACTAGTGGCACCTGGGGGTCGAGAGGGAATTGTTGGTGGTTGGTATAGGCGGTGGTTGGGTCAGAATGGGAGGAAAATGGCTGAAAAGGTGAAACTGTGCATAGCTACCACTACAGTAGGCGGTCAGTGACCAGCTGGCATACGGGTCGCCCGGCGGCTCCGTCCGATGATCAGCCGACGCTGTCTGAACGGAAATTCTCTTTTGAGCACGATGACGGGTGGCACGGGTTGTGATTCACATGGAAAGGGCATGAACAACTTGGTTTTTCGGAGGAAGATCAAACTGAAAAACAGAAGGAAGGAAGAGAAACAAGGGAGAAAAGTGTGTGGTTTTGAGGGCTAAAGGGGAGAGAGAGAGAGAGTGAAGTGAGGCTGATCTTCAAGCCTCATTAAGGCCAATTAATGCAAGTTTCAACTCCCAAAGCAAGATAACATCATCTTCTCTCTCTTCTTTTGACTTTTCTTCAAAATACCCAAGGGCATTTTGGTCATTTCAACCTTGTACATTTTCCAATCTGCCCTTGGGCTGAAAATGAAGGGCGGGCCTAAGAAACGGGCTAGAAAATGAATAAGAATGGGCTCGGGAATTTGTTGGGCTCGAAACGGCTCAAGGTTAGACAAACGGGCTCACTTGCTTGCCTCGGGCCTTCCATGGTGGCTGTCCCACCTTGGGCGTGAGGCCCACACTGATTTTGCCCAGCCCACATCCTCATAGGCTCGTTTCCTCGGTCTGAAAATTCCTTTCCCAAAAACTCGGCTTATCTCGCACTATCGACTGTCGAAGAAGTATCGTCCAAAAGTCCGTCTTAGACGTTCCTGAAAATTTGAAGTCCAATCTTGGATTCTCATGCCATGTCAATTTCACCCGAATGCCATTTTAGTACTACTCAGACTGACAGGCAGTTTCGAGGACTTACACGTAACCGATTCGTGCCAATTCACGTTCAAGACTTTTCGACACATGGACATTCTTGACTATATGAAATTGCGAAAGATAGATTCTTATTTCAAAATTCTTATTTTAAAGTACACGATTACCAAGAATCGACATAGGATCGTTCGCGGGCTCGATAACAGTAAACATAATCACTCGCCGTCCCATTATATTCTGTTCGCGAATTGACTTCTATCCGTCCCTAAAATCGGCTTGCATATCTACATTATCGTTCTTACATAAATCTCACGGTCGAATCATTTTCCCAAGTCAAGTTCTTTAGTCGTATAAGTTTTGTTCTCATTAGCCTTTCCCCTCAAGGTCAGTATCTCATGAGTGATCAGTTTCGAGTGAGATCAGCCAACAATGCATTGGCGAAATTAACGTTCATTCATACCTTAAAGGGCTTGAATTTCAGGATGTTACAGTTTCTATGGTTGAAAAAGCTTTATTGAAGTTACAACATCATATATATATAGATTTAAAACTGAAAACTTGAATATTTATTTTGCTCTCTCAAAATATTCACTATACCAATGCTATAAAAACAGCTATAAAAATATCTACGCGCATCTCTCCTAGTTCTTTAACGTTCTCGGACGAAGGGAATAAGGTTCTGATAGTGGGGCCATGCATTTGTGCCGAAAGTGTTATTTTTCACTAAAAGAAATAAGATTTAGGTAGAAGGCCCCCTCTATTTTCCCTTCTTCCTAAATCTAGGGCTAGTTGTTAGGCTTTGCTTTTAGTATTCGACCGGATCGATTCCATTCTCCCATTCCAAAGATTAGGAATTGGTCTTCAGGATCTAACTCCCAATTGTTGGATAAGACCGGACTTGAAATAGATCACTCCGAATCTAGGATGCTATAACAGAAATTGTCTTTTATTTTTTGATTTTTTTCATTGCCGTGCACCGAAACTTGCTCACATGTTTTCTTCTTCCTAATTGGATTCTCCCATGCATTGAAACTTCCACCACATGAAGGCAACGCTTGAATTATTGGTGTGCGCCAACTGGTTGGATTAAATAAATTAAACTAATAAAAAAACATATGTATGATAAAGAAAAGCAAAAGCAAAAACGAATTTTGACTTATTTATGAGATTCGAAGGAGAAATAAAAGGTTTAACAAAAAAAAAGTAGAAATTAAGGCAGAATCAGAGCCAAAAAGACATTCTTATAATTGTGTTCGGTACAAAATCAATATATATATATATAAAGCAATTTGATAATTTTTTATAATCCTTGACACGCATAAATAACATAATTTTTTACCACCCCATGTGGTGGTTGCATTGGTATGCGCTTAGACCCTCTTCACGGTAGGGTGAGAGTTCAAACCCCTGGGTTAGCATACTAGCGCAGCCATTAGTGGTCTTACGTGCGGCGTCGTGGTGGTAGGTCCTGCGCTAGCGCCGCCCTGGGTTTATCTCTCTGGCTGTCGGCCGTGCCGGGGGTTCCCGGGTCATTAAAAAAATTACAATATTTTGGTATTAAAATAAAGTTTATTGGTTTGACGGTACAATATTTAAAAGGTTCAAAGTAAGAAGGGAAAATTGCAAATGGGATTAGTGACCCCAACAAAGAATTCCAAAATGGGATCCAGGGCTAAAATATATTCAAAATAATACCTTCTCTGATGGAAAATAAATTAACAAAAGAAAAGGACGATTCAGTGGTGCAACCAGTGGACTAAGCGGGGCCCTCTTCACAGCCCTGACGCTTTGATGCTTTCATCTGTTCCGAGGACTATGCCTGGAAAATATTGGACCCGACTGATCCCCGATTCTCTCTCTCTCTCTCTCTCTCTCTCTCTCTCGCTCTCTCCCCCACTTTTCATCTTCTCCTGCAAATCCATGTCACAGTCTTGTCCCGTGTCTCTCTGCACTTTTCATCTTCCCAACAAATCCACCGCTTTATGCGTATTGAAATTTTAACAGACCACAAAAGAAAGGGCACCAAGAAGGGATTTCCTGTTTCCTGAGAGGCATTCTGGTTTTATCTCCATCAGGCTTGCAAGCGAAAATCAAGGGCAGATCAGAGCAAAGACGAAATGCATCGTCTCGTTTTTGGGCTTTCTTTCGGCGAGCTCGTGGCAACGATCCTTCTCCTCGGGCTGACGTTGTATTTTCTCAATAAGAAGAAAGCTAGTGTGTGTGGAAATGCAGAAGACGCTGATACTGGCGCATCTGATTCTTTCACCATGCTAACGGAAACTGATTCCGTTGGATCTAAGTCGTCTCTGGCAAAAACTAATAATGGTGGATCTAGTTCGTTGACAGCTTTGACTGGAAGCTGCTATGAGGTGTTCTTGAGCTTTAGAGGCTTAGATACTCAAAAAGGCTTCACCGATCACCTCTACCATGGACTCCTCGATGCTGGAATTGATGCTTTCAGAGATGATGAAGAGCTCCATGAAGGCGAGAACATAAGACCAGGGCTTTTGGCAGCCATCACGAACAGTAAAATCCTTATCCCCATTCTCTCAGTGAATTATGGTACCAGCAGTTGGTGTCTGGATGAACTGGTTCAGATTATGGAGCACAAGAAATATAACGGGCAAATAGTGTTGCCTATATTCTATAAAGTGAAACCAGCCGACGTGGGACATCAAATTGGGAGTTTTGGAGACGTATTTCATAAGCATGAGAAGCGTTTGCTCCAAAGTCATTTTGACCTAACAATTTTGGAAAAATGGAGGCAAGCACTTCGTGAAGTCAGCACTTTGAAAGGATATGAAGCCGATGGGTACAATTTTTTACCAATACATTCTCTACTTTCTTCTAATATGTGTGGGTGTTTAAGCGGTTGTTCTAATTCTCACTTGCTTCATTTTCTTTCTTTTTTTAAATATATAAAAAAAGTAAGATCTTGTTGACAGTTACATCCTACGACGCGCATGAGTTCTATAATCTTTTTATTTTTTATTTTTTTTGCTTTAATGATATTGACCAATCTAATTATAGATTTTATTGTTATGATCCCATTCGTTTAAGTAATAAGATTTTTTGAATGATTTTTCTCTTATATCCAAAGATTTTGTAACAATTTGGACTTTTTTTCATGTTTATAGTGACCATTACATTACTAGAATTGCCCAAATAAGGAGAAATTCCCTCAATTGTATTTAGGTAGTTCACTATATAGCACTTCGAACAACTCTCCATATTGATATTGCAGGACACAAATATCTCTTGCATCAAAAGTTATGTCATATTTATTGAAAGATGGTTAGACTCCTGTACAGGGCTGGCTTACTGGACTTCTTATTCAAACTCTCTAGAAAGTTTCAAAGTCATCCTGCCATCCACGTCATCCTTGATAGCTTTAACAAAAAGCGAGTTTAACTTCGGATTCAAATTCATAATATATTCAATACAAAATCCATTAGTGATATCCTCAAGTTTCTTCCGGCTCAATAAATTGTGTCAAAGTAATAATGGATTAAGGAATGCCGTGTGAAGCCACCACCGACATTTCACCCCTCTAGTCTTAGCATATAAGATAATACATGGCGGTGCAAAAGCAATTTTTTAAGTTTTTCAATTTATCCCCAAATTTCTTTATTATTGTGTTCTCATTTGACAGAAAAACATAAAATTACTGTTGTCACATGTTTGAACTCGTCACATTTGACAGGTGTGAAGGAAAATTGGTGAAATCAGTTGTCCAAAAAGTGTTGAGCGAGTTGAAGAAAAAGTTTGAATTGGTTATTCCTAAAAATTTGATCGGAATTGATGTTCATGTGGAGAAGGTCAAGAAATTTGTAGATGATAATTCCAATGCAACCCTATTTATTGGAATCCATGGAATGGGAGGGATTGGTAAGACAACTCTTGCTAAAGCCATCTACAACAAGCTCTCCGATCAGTTTAAGTATCGTAGCTTCATTGCAGATATTAGGGAATTGTGTGCGCGCAATGGACTTACGTACTTGCAGAATCAACTAATCTCTGATTTATCGAATCGAAATAATCCAGCTTCTAATAACGATGATGGGATTAAGTTCATCTCATCCAAGTTCAAAGATAAGAAAGTCCTTATTCTTCTTGACGACGTGGATGATAATGATCAGTTGAAGGCTTTGGTTGGAAATGATTGGTTTTCTCCTAGAAGTAGGATCCTTATTACCACTAGAAACATCAGTATTCTTGAAAATGAAAGGTTGAACTTCAGATATGAACATGAGGTAATGGATAAGTATCATTCTATGGTCTTGTTTAGTAGACATGCATTTCGAAGGAACTCTCCTCCAAGTGAATTTGAGGACCTCGCTTGTGATGCTATAACTACCACTGGAGGGCTTCTCTTATCTATTGAGGTTTTAGGTTCACTTTTGTGCGGAAAAAAGCCAGCATTTTGGAGAGATGCGATATCCAAGTCAAAAACAGTCCCTCAAAAGAAAGTGCAAAAAAGGTTAAGGATAAGTTATGAAGAATTAGACTATGGACAAAAACAAATATTTTTGGATATTGCTTGTTTTTTCATTGGCGGTGACAAAAGAATCATATCCTATATGTGGGATCCCTGTGGCTTTTTCCCAAAGGAGGGAATTGAAGTATTGAGATTCATGTCTTTAATAAAAATTGGGGATGATCATCAGTTCATAATGCATGACCAACTAAGAGATCTTGGTAGGGAAATAGTTCGCGAGGAAAACCAACAAGAGCCTCATTATCGTAGCAGGTTATGGGATTCCAAGGAAGTCCTAAAAGTGCTAATGGAAGATAAGGTAACCATTTCATTCATTTTGCTCACTTAATACATGTTTTAATATTAGAGCAATGTGGATGCTCTATTTACTGCTTGCTCTAGTGGACGGAGAATCTTATACTATTGTTGCCCTCAAATGTTTAATTGACATGATTAGAAAATAGGGAAATTGCTATCTCTTAATGAGTATTGTAGTGTTATTTGAGATTTTTCTTAAAGTGTATATCATGAAAAGATTTCGAAATTCTATAATTACTTCATTTATGTCTTCAACACACGCATTAAATAATTTAACAATGCTACTATAAATCATAAGTACATTGGATATATAAGTCACGGAATTATAATCTTTAGATGTTAAAATTAATGTAATAAGACTAGCGATGCTTGCCTTTTTCATAAATTTCAGTCATTAGTCCATACCGAAGAATGGAAGAGATACTTATTATATGTAATATTACGTTAGGAATTCCATTTACCAATATTCATTGGACAAGGACTCATTTAAAACTTACCGAATAAAATAGGAACAAAATATATATATATATATATATTATATAATATGTGTGAGTGTGTGTAACTAGGGGTGAGTAGTGTGTTCCAGGGTCCTTGCTTAGAACCTGGAACATACCCTCGAGTAAAGGTTTATTATTTTTTGGAATTTGAAACCTACCCTATTACAAGTTTCAAGGTTGATTTTAGGGTTTAACGGGTTTTTTTTTTGTCACTTTTAGCTAAGCGAAGAAAAAATAAACGCAACAATAAAAATGAACAAATATTTTATTATTGATTGCCAAACATATGTCTACAACCTATTTTAAAATACTTTACATATAATACTTATCTAATACCACTGAATAGATAATGAAAGACACTTAATCCAGATAGTTCTCCACTTAGTCTCCCAATTACTTTTCACTCTTGTAACTATGCTTTCAATCCTTCCCGTCAAAAGATAGAATACAAAATTCACAACATAAGAGGCAAGACCAACATACATAATACTACTAACAAGGATGCCCCAGTGCAACTTGCTCTTTTGGATCCAGTTGAGATGAAATGAGCTCTCTTTGTCTATGCACACCAATACATCATTCCAAAAATCAAGCCACCACATGAATGCACTTAGAATATAGTGTTTCTTCCAAACAAAATCCTATGGGCACTACTGTTCTCGGATGTTTCTATTCATTCATAATGGCTCATTAATAGAGGGAGTCACCTTTAGAGATTGTTTCATTCAAATAGCCGTACACGCCAATTAGAGTAAGCAAACTAGTAATGCCCAGTTTTGCAGATGAGTTATTCAATCTAACTTAAAAATTTCTTCAGCATGTCTCTACAATCACGAGTCATAGAACATGGTAGATCCCGTTACACAAACTCTCCAAGTCAAAATACAAGAGGCATACAACATATCTCTACCATCACGGGTGCTTCCTTTCTTCTATTGTTCAAACTGAGAAGAGAACATCTTTAAGACTAATAAACAGAACACACCAACTCATCCCCATTCTTCCCGAAGATCCCTTGCCCTACGTCGTCGGTCTGCTTAGTAAGGCCTCATCAGAATGCCCCTAGAGAAACCAGGTGAGCCCGGAGCGCTGAACACTCACCAGTAATCACAGTAGCTCCGAAAGCCAAAACTTCTCCCTCCCCCCCCCCCCAAGCAAAAAAAAAGAGGGAGGGACTAAATCATCAGCTGATTGCCATTGGCAGCAGCATCGCACGCCTTTGATGACTCAACCAGAAAACACGCCAGGGCTAGGAAAAATTACCTGCCTCGACGACGGGGCTGCCCCGATACGAATCGCTGAAGAATCTTAGACGGTGGCAAAAGGGGGGGATCGACAGGGGTAGCCACTCCCTCAGGCCGAAGAGAAGGGCATGGGTGACACAATCGAGTACGGAGATCGCGGGAGGGGAGCAAAGATGACCGAGAAATGGTCCCTCGTTGTCGAGAGAGCTGCACGAGAAAGACAAAAGGGGACAATGAAGCCAAATTAGGAGAATTAGGGATTTGGCTCTTTTACTGAAAGACTTTTAGGGCTTGGGGTCTCGATTCTTAGGTTCCTATTCCTGGTTCTCGATTCAGGTTCCCGTTCCTATAGGAACCGAACTGGAAGCCGAACTGGGAACCGGTGGTTCCTAAAAAATTGAACCGAGAACTTATTTGTCCCTTAGTAGAACCGGCAACCATACACATAGGAGAATTGTTTTACTTTATCTTCATAAAAAGTCCCAAGAGATAAATACTGACATTCTATTTTGTATAATTAACTATGTGATTGTATTTGCATTTGTGAAATTAATCATAATTTTGACTCCCACTACTTTTAATTCAAGCTGTTTCTCAATAGACTAGCTCTTATTTGCGATCTCAACGTGCAACTCATGTAGAATCTCAAAAGCCAATTCACATATGAACAAATTCATGTCCAATGTCTATTTACGACGTCTTTCGCACTACATGATTAAATAAACTAAACTAATCAAAAGAAAAATGAATATGCTGTACATTTTATATACAAATAAAATGGTATAGCTAAATTTTACAACTAAAAAGGTAGATTTTTATATGATCATTTCAGTATTTTTGCGTGACTCCATTTTGCTCTTCATCCATGGTACTATTTTAACGAGAAGCCCAGCCTTTTGCATATGGGATGAAAATAACATTACCTTTCCAACTCATCTTTTTACTCACGGGACAAAAATGACGCCTGCCGTCAATTCTTCCTACTCTCACTTTAAATTGTTCCGCGTCATCCTATATAGCTCATTGTGCGAAAATGCACAATGAACCATGTCAATCATGACCACAAATGACTTCTTCATTTATTACAAAAAGCAAAAAAAATTGTAAGAAAGATTATAAACAAAGTCTATTAACAAGATTATAAAATGAAATATGAGGTCTTTTTTGGTGAGTTAACAATGATAATAGATGAAATTCATAACATGTGTTAGCTTTGTTCTACGGTTAAATAGTTGGGCTATTTTTATTACGTTTGAAAGGTTATGATATTTTTGCCATGGATGCGGAAGGTTAGGCTTTATAGACGTTTGAAAGGTTTTGCTACTTTTATCCCAAGTACAAAAGGTTGGGCTTATTTTCGTGATTTGGCCAAACTCAAGCTATCGATTTTTTAAGGTAAAAAATGTTACACACCACATGAAGAAATCTTGAAGATAGGTAAGGTATCTTGATATTTTAAGAGGGAAGTTTATGGGGGAAATGACTAATGTGAGTAGATTACTTCTGTCGAAGATTTCTTCCTTTTTTTATAATTACTCTTCCCTTGGATTCCTTTTAGATTGAGATCTAATCTCTTCCCAAATTAATATGCTGTTCAACTATGAATATCCATGAAATCTTGTACAGCATTATGAAGCACAATAACAAAATTTCTGGTTCGGAGAAACTGACATGTGGAAATCTATGAACTTTCTGTATTACTTCTTGATTTCTTGTGCATACGTGAGATATATATATTTTGCTTGTGAAAGCTTGCCACACATTTGGTTCTAGGGATAACTATTCTATTTTCAGTTTATTCTGATGAAGCAATTATTCCTTCATTTTGTTCAAACATAGATTACAAATTGCAATTCTCTCACAATTAGGAATAGTAATCCTAGGGAGGCCAAGGAAAAGCTATTCATGTAGCCAAGGACAGCTTCAATTTTCACATTTCAAAAAATGCTTTGCACTTTCAACAATTAATCTCTTTAAAGTACATCAAGGTTATTGTCGTCTGTTTATTATATTTATTATACTTGTTTAACCCAGTTATTTATGATTATGATTATATCAAATTGTAATCTATAGTTAAACCAAAATATATGATAAAATAATAAGCTGTGGAATATTAATATAACTAATATTATTGTCTTAATTACTTATAATTAGAAAGTAAATAATTAATAATATTTCAAGTTACGATTAGTAAAATAATAAGTACATAATATATTAATATGACTAATATCACAATATTCAGCTTCTTGTAATTAGTTATTACTCCAATTGAAAATAAGAATATGTTATTTTTTTATTAATCTCTTAAGTAGCATAATTGAGTAATATACACGAAATTGATATGAAAATTACAGAGAAAAAAAAAGTATATTTCTATTATAATTGACAAGTCAAAATTTTATTTTGCACTTTGCAAATTGATTCAATTCCGTGCAATGCCCGCATGTCTTAACTAGTATGGTAATGAAGCTATAGTACTAGAAAGAAGAAGATTCCTAGTTGTAAAGTTTTTATTCTATATGAGCCATTACACCATAATTCTTTTTAAGATCTGAATGTTCATGGCCAAATTTTGAAATGGAAGTTGACATCCTTCACTTTGTTAGCCCTTATAAATACTGTTTATTAGTGTAAAAAGAAAAATCATATCTTCACATTGCTACTCTCTCGAATGCAACAATGCACGTCAATAGCAACATAAACAAATGATATTCGATTATTTTAGTTGGATATAGTATTAATGAATATTGATTCTTGCTTATAGGGATTGGACAAGATTGGGGCGATTAATCTGAGCTCCATCTCCATCAATTGTCCTAAGAGATATGACTATATTTATAGCGAAAAACAACTCAAAAAATCGACGAATCTAAGATTCCTTCACTTGGATGGGGGACATCTTAGTGGAGATTTTGAGGACTCAATGAAAGAGCTTAGATGGCTTCGATGGCCATATTGTCCCATGAATTTTGAAGTAAAAAATTTTCACGTAAAGGAATTAGCTGTGCTCGAATTGCCATGGGCCGACATAAATGAGAAATGGGAAGGATGGAGCTTTTTCACGATAAGAATTGCAATCTTTTTTTCTCCGTTTTATGCTTTCTTTTGAATCAAAATCACTCTAAACTCATCCCTCGACAATCATTTTTATTTTTTTATTACCAGATCGCAGACAAGCTGAAATTTCTGGACCTTTCATGTGCATCCTTGAAAAATACAGACTTCCTCTCAGCTTTTAAGAAGTTAGAGGTTCTCATCCTCAATGGTTGTTGGAGACTGAAGCGAATCGACGCTTCAATTGTTGTGGCAGAGAAACTGAAATTTCTAGACCTTTCAAGTTGTGGATCATTGGAAAATACGAACTTCCTCTTAGCTTTTAAGAAGTTAGAGGTTCTCATCCTTAGTTATTGTAGGGGACTGAAGTGAATTGATGCTTCAATTGGAGACATGGAGGCCCTCCTTTGCTTGGAGTTGTGCAATTGTGTAAGCCTCACGAAGCTTCCAGCAGAAATAGGTAATTTAAAAGCCCTACAACAACTCCTTCTACGAGAGACTCGATCCCTTTCTGCATTACCAGATAGCATAGGGTTTTTGGAGAATCTAGAGATTCTAGATATTTCTCATAGTGGTATAGAAGAATTGCCCAACGGTATCGGGAGGCTGAGAAAGCTTCGAGAGTTACGTGCTTTCAATTGCAGAAATCTGAAGGGGATAATGGTAGAAAGCATGGGTGATCTTTCTTACCTACGACGCCTTAATTTTCTTTGCTGCATTAAGCTCCAATCACTACCGGACCTTCCTTCCGGCATAACAGATTTGCAGGTCACCTGTCAAAGTCGCAAATTGCCTTTGCTTTGCCACTTAGCCCATCTCAAGGAACTACAAGTTTGGGATTGCAAAATTCTCGAGTGCATCCAGGTGCTTCCATCAATGCTAATAAAGAAATCAAAATGCTCCCAATCAACGGACATTGAAGGATCGGAATCACCACGATCCCTAAACACACCTTGCAAGTTGGAAATCTTGTATGTCGAGAACTATGAATTTATCACAATAGTGGACGTTTCACATTTTATCCATCTAAGGACATTATTTGTTCGAGGTTGCAAGAATCTACTTGAAGTTCGAGGTCTTGACAAATCCACATATTTGGAAAGCTTATATGTCAAAAGATGCGACTCAATCGAGCGGTTAGACCTTCCAAAGTTCGGGTGTTTGAAGGAATTGGATGCTTTTGACTACAAAAATTTAGCTGAAATTGAAGACCTCGATAGGTCGGAGTATTTGGAAAGGCTAGTTATCGAATGTTGCACTTCAATGGGAAGGTTATTCCTTCCAAAATCTGGGAGGCTGAAGAAATTAATAGCTGGAGACTGCAAAAACTTAGCCGAAATTGAAGGCCTTGATAGGTCGGAGTATTTGGAAATGCTAGATATCGTAGGGTGCACTTCAATTGGAATGCTACTCCTTCCAAAATTTGGGAGGTTGAAGAAATTAATATCTAGAGGCTGCAAAAACTTAGCTGAAATTCAAGTCCTCGATGGGTCAGAGCTTTTGGAAAGATTGGATATCTCTAAGTGCACTTCAATTGGAAGGTTAGACCTTACAAAATTTGGGAGGCTGAAGAAATTATATGCTAGAGTCTGCAAAAACTTAGCCGAAATTCAAGGCCTAGATAAGTTGAAGTTTTTGGAAAGACTGGATATCTCTAGGTGCACTTCAATTGAAAAGCTGCTTCTTCCAAAATCCAAGAGTCTGAAGATATTAAAAGCTAAAGATTGCGCAAACTTGGTCGAAATTCAAGGCCTTGATAGGTTGGAGTTTTTGGAAGAACTAAATATCATTGGATGCAAGTCACTCAAAATAATTCCAGAATTATCTAGAACTCAGATTTATCAATATTATGAGATTACAGATGGCAAAACGATAGGATATAGATCAGACTATAAAGACGACTCGGATGAGTCAATATAATGGCGATGATCCATATTTTCTAATGAAGGTGTATAAAGGAGGTAAGTTACCTTTGCTCTTTTGAGATCTATTGCCCAATTTTCATTTGTATTTCCTACTTGCAATATCTTTCAAAATTTTTGATCTTGTCATTATTATTTCCTAATTGATAGCGTTATCATTGTTTTCTTACTTGAATTCATGGAATCTAGGGCAGATGTTCGTTCAAGATAATGTGTGCTTTGGTAAAATGGTTATGCTTATCATGCCAGTAATGGAAATGGTTCTTTGCACATTCATTTTGTGTTGTGAATACTGGCTTCTCTTAATTAATCTAATCTACTCCAGGTAAATGTATAACATCATTATGCTGAGGTCCTAATGGCAAGGTCGTTGTCTCGGGACTTGAAGATGGTATACTTTCACTGCATGATGTAGAAGTAAGTTTTCCATGCTACTATTGCAACATTACCCTCATTACTTCTCAACAAGAAATTCCTTCTGCAAGAATCCTTTATCATCAGAATGTGTTCTTTTATTATCTCTCTTGAGACAATATTCTGAATTGCTCAAAAGCTACATGATGCAATGCAAATAGCAAGCTTGCTAATAGAGATGGCAATCCATGTTTACTGGTCATGTTTGCCGATGTCAAGTTAATATGGACTGTTAGATGGGTCAACCTGATTACGATAAGCTTAATGAATCTTATGAGATCATTGAACATGGCCCATTTTTAAATAGGTCAGTAAATGAGAAGAGATGAAATAGACTTAATGAATTATTCGTTTCACATGTCATACGTTAATAACAGATTCATACACTTTAGGACTTGAATATAATTGATGTGCTTAATTGCATTCTCTTGTAGGATAGGAAATTGTCACCTCACTGCTAATGTTGTCATTGATGATTGAAAATGCTTGAAATGTCAATGTCAAATTTCAGCATAGCGTTTACGGAGGTCGAGCTTATTGTCAGGATTTACACTCTAAGCACATGGTGTCAATAGAACTAGTCATCTATGATGTGCTCATTTTCATAAAATTAATAGTTTATTTTGAATGCTGAAATTCAAATATGTTCGGTTCAGTCAAATAAAAACGGTTATGGTTTAGGTGACTTCTAGAAGATAGAACTTATATGTGCTTTAATTATGCTTGTGGGTGGAAAAGTTCATAGATAATTGGTTATGTGACTAAGCTATAGCTGTTTGGTCATGAGTATCATGGTTGCGAATTTGGTTGATGCTGCTGCATTTTTGCTTCTTTGAGACGTCTACAGATTTCTTAACCATCATCAACTTCATGGACTATGTTTTGCTCGGAAGAGAGTTTGTATTTATATAATACATAACAAATGTTATCTTACCAATCTAGCTTTCTTTACTTAACTATGGACATGTGGTGTGTTGCTTTTTATATGCCAGTGGTTGCAACAGTTATAAATGTTGTGGTATAATAGTTTCTAACATGCTATAAATATTGAGCAGAATGAAAAACTATTGTGAAGCTTGAATTCCCATGCGGCAGCCGTGGTGTGTCTCGATGGGGAGGAAGATGCCCAAGTGAGCAAGGTTTGCATCTTTCAATTTAAAAGTTGATACGTCATTTTGATCTCGATTCTTAACAGACAATATTTCATTCTTCATATCTTACATGTTATCTCTAATGCTTTTTTTGCAATTTAAGTTTCCAACTAAGAATCTTATTTCACAGTCCAATTGCGTTAATATTTTCTGCCTTGATATATCTTGTCGGGTTAGTATGATGTCTTACCCTCATTTTTGTCTCAGAGAAACAATGCAGAGAAAGATTTACTGCAGTTTGGAGGATTTGGGGACACCAAATATTTGTGAAGGACACTTGTGAAGGAATTTCAACGAATGGAATGCAGGTATTAGCAAAAGAATTAGAAAGCTCAAATGTAATAGAATCTTGTTCGTGTATAGAAGCTCTTACTTGAATGTGTTGTTTATTGCTAAATTCTTCACCTTAATGCTCTACCTTTTCCATTCATAAATGTTCTTACACTTGCCTGAGTGGCCATAAATTTGAGATTATAATGAGAGAAGGAGAGAAAGAAAAGGAAACCATTGGGGTTGGGGGTTGTCTCCTTGAGGTTGTCCTCAACAATGGTTTTTCACTTTTCCTCTATCTAATAATCTGGTTTTTCATATTTAGTTTTAGGTTTGATTACCTAACAATGTACATGGAAGTGTTAATTGGGTGATCTTGTCAGACTTGGTTCTTTGTTTAGCTTATTATCCCTCTATATAGATATCCCGTATCTCATGTTTTCTAATTAGGAACTAATTTCATCTTTACAATTATCCAGACATTTTCGTACACGATGAAATTTATGCTTTTGGCTTTATCTTTTCAATTTCTCCTAGCAATTCAATATGGATCACTATTATGAAATTGATTTCGGCTTATCTTTTCGATCAGAAATCAAGAGCGATGGACATGTATCACACTCGCCGGTAGATAAAAACATAGTGATTTGCTCCGTGGCGGACCTCATGTGATCTCAACACACAAACGCGACCTCATGTGATCTCAACACACAAGTGTACGTGCAAGCTATATGTAGTCTGAAGATCGAAACATGAATGGGCGGAACACTTGATTCTTAATTTATAAATTTTCCTCATTTTTTTTAATTAGCGACGACGCACATCAAGGTGCAAAAGCGCATCATTTTTGTCTATAGCAGCCGAATTTACCTTATCAAAATTCCGTAAAAGAAATGCCCAAACACGATTTTTTTCAAAGCGCTGATTTTCTTTCATTTTTTCATCTGTTTTTTTTTTTTCGTGTTGCTGTGCTGTCCTGTCTAGAGTTTTTTTTCCCTTTTGTTCATTTCGAGAATTCTTGCGATTTTATTTCTGGATAATTTGTAGAACAATTATTAAAAGTTCATGTCGGGTGTAAGCAATGCAAAAAATGAATGAACATAAAGTATACAATGACGTATTCGTAGCATATGGTTTGGTCTCGTCAATGTTCATTTGCTTAGCAAAAAGGGAGCCAAGGTAAAAATAAACTCCTTGATTTCCACTGTTCTCATAACGAATTTCTGAGAATAAATTATTAGGTATACCCGAGAGATTATCAATCATCGATCCGACCAATCTATGCCATGCCAAGCGTTATGATCTTTCTTCCACTAGAATAACGAAGCTTACAACAAAGTTTGATGCTTTTCGGAACTGGTCGGTAAACAATCATGTGCGTTCCGTAAAATTCTCGACCTATTTAGTACGAAAAACGAAAAGTACGAAATAGGAACAGAACTGGATGGAGAAATGGAAAGAGGAATAGAGCCGAACGAGGGTTAACCTATTAATTCAAAAGATTCATCCATTGTGAGACATGTCCTTAATAAAAGTAAGAGAGGGATCCGATAAGTATTTCAAATTTCGATGGGATAAGTGCAATACAAGTCCTAAAACTTGTCACAGATGTGCAATTGAGTCCTAAAACTTGTAAAAAGTGCAATTGAATCCTAAAACTTGTCAAATTGATGCAATCGAGTCCTAAAGTTAACACCGTCAAATTTATTAACGAAAAAAGCTGACGTGGCATTTTGTTTTTATTTTTTAATGCCACATCAGCATTTTTAATTGTTATTTTATTCAATCTTATTTTAATTAGATTAAAAAAGTGGAAAAGAAAACCTAAAATTTTATTAAAAATCAATAACTAAAAAAAAAAAAAAACAGAGGGAGAAGGGCAGGGGC
>CM026414.1:44956714-45032087 GCA_014858505.1 Corymbia citriodora subsp. variegata
CTGGGCACGCCGCCCCTCACGGGGGGCCGGCAACCCTCGCGGCGAGTGTGAGGGCGCCCAGATCTGGGCACGCCGGCCCTCACGGGGGGCCGGCGACCATCGCCCGCCCCCCAGGCGAGGCGTCGTAGGCCCCAAGCGAGGGCCGGCAACCGTCGCCAAGCCCAGACGAGCCTCGTTGGGGGCCTGGCGACGGTCATTGGCCCTCACCTGGGGCCGGCAACCGTCGCCAAGCCCAGACGAGCCTCGTTGGGGGCCTGGCGACGGTCATTGGCCCTCACCTGGGGCCGGCAAGGCCTCGCTCGCGAGGGGCGATGGTCGCCGGCCCCCCGTGAGGGCCGGCGTGCCCAGATCTGGGCGCCCTCGCGCTCGCCGCGAGGGTCGCCGACCCTCACCTAGTGCCGGCGAGGACTCCCCCTCACCGGGCGATGGTCGCCGGCCCCGGCCCTTCTGGTGCTGGCAGCGGCGGCGTTGGCGACGTTGAAGAATTTTTTTTAATTTTTTTTTAATTCCACCACTTTTTTTCCAGTTTTGTTTTTTAATAATTTTTTTGTTTTTGTTTTTTAATCTAATTTAAAAATAATTGAATAAAAAAAGCCATGTGGAAAGTAAAAATTACTTTTAAAATGCCACATGGAAAATAAAAATAAAAATAAAATGCCACGTCAGCCTTTTCCGTTAATAAATTTGACGGTGTTAACTTTAGAACTCGATTGCATCAATTTGACAAGTTTTAGAACTCAATTGCACTTTTTACAAGTTTTAGGACTCAATTGCACATTTGTGACAAGTTTTAGGACTTGGATTGCACTTATCCCAATTTCGATTTAAAAAAGAGAGGAAGATCCTCGTTCCAGCAGACCGAGTGTACCAGCTCTGTTCCGGTAGAGCTGGTCGATGGGGTTTTCGGGCTGCTTGATGGAGACCGACGAAGGATGGGTCGCCGGCACATGACGAACCGCTTTGACTTCTCAAGTTCAGCTCCTGTTCAGGCATTCTTTCTATGACGTAATGGGCAGGTCGATTCAATTGTTTTCCAATTCGGTTCCGTGAGGTTTTGGCTCAATTTCTTCCAATTGGAAGGTGAGGATGGCATGAGTGGAATCCGGAGAAGGATTTGCTAGAAATGGTCACGGAGCACTTGAAGGTTTTTAAGATGTCTATCCTAGGTTCTGGCTTGATTTCTCGCATTGGAGCCAATGTAATTTAGGATGTGATTGAAAGCAATTTCCTGTTATTTTTCAAGCTCATGAGATCCCACGCATGATCAACAATATGGTTTTCGCTAAAGAATTACCTTAGAGAAGTTACTTACAGATAAACAATTTCTTTTTCGAGCTCAAGCCCACTCATGGAAGCCCACTTAAGCTTATTCAGACCCGATTGTCAATTTTCTGAATGAATATGAAAGAAAATTTCTAAATTTTCGTCCATTGATCCGGTCCACAGAGCATTAGAGGTTGACAAAAAAATCGATTTCGTGATCCGAGGTAGAGTCGCCGCTCGAGTTAAAAGGCGCGAGAAATTGGTCATCTCTCCAGCGAGCGTATGGACAGGGACTTGAGATTACTCCAAGTGACACTCCTACTCAATGGGAACCTACAGAGCCTTAAATGCAGATTCACCAACGAAGAGCATCCATAAAGGAGCGACGGCAGCGAAATGGCTAGCCATCTCGTACGACCTCTTAGTCACACCGACAGGTCCTTGACACAGCGGTCGACAGCAAAGCGAAGCCATGGACTGAGCTCAGGCGCAATAGTCAAGAATATTGACATCGATGCAGAACCTCCTTACCTTAGGCGACATGTAGAGGGTCAAGACACTATTCACAGACGGGGCGGCGTACCAGGAGAAGGAGAAGACAAGGTCCGGGGCAGCGGTCTAGACAGATCGCCACTGCTTCTACAATATGTAGGTTCGCACACTGTGTGCGACGTTGAGGAAGGAGAAGATGCGGTGGATCACCAAGTTGGGCTAGGTGTTGATATGTATCAGCATCGTCACCAAGTAGAGGAGGAGGACGATGATGGGTCTGTGATCGCTTCTTCGCCATGTGGGGTTGACGATCAAGCCTGTGGTTTTTAGGTTTTCTTATTGTTCGACTGAATTCGGGCTTCCATAGAGCTACTATGGACCTCTTTCCATGATATCTTCTGAAGCAAAACTGATTTCAGTTTGGTTCGATTTGATTTCTAATTTCAAAATGTCACAAACACCCTAGTTTTTTAAATATCTAGAACGAATCAACATTTTCCACCCAAATTAAGAAAATTCGATCTTCATAAAAATCGATTTCCAAGTTTTGCAATAGAACATATTCGGTTAGCATTTTTTGTTTCACATTGTCTAATACTAATTATACAAGTTATTTGGGCATTTGAAGGTACCGCCTAGGAGCTTGGCCAACACCTAATGACTATCATATGGCCAGCTGGTGGCAGGGCTTGGGCGCCCAGTCCTCTCCACATAGCTCCGCCACAGGCCTGCAACGCCTCCTAACACGTCTCTTAACTTTTTTTAATCTCTAGGCTCCGATACAAAACATCAACAATGCAAAACCAGTCAATACTACTAAGAAAGGCTTTCTCGACGGCGTCTGGGGGAAGTGCAATTATGCCTTGCGAGGTGGAGAGAGTGAGTGTTTGCAAGCTCCACTTCTACCCTCTGTTTGATGACGCTAACAGCAGCATTGTCAAAGTTATAGACATGAAAATAATCCTAAGCATTTTCACGCAAAGCCAATTCATTCCATCAAAAGAAGTTGCACAGCCTATTTTAATGTTCCTTCTTAAAAACAACTTATTAAACCCCTTATTGAGCTAAGTTCTTCAGGCACATTAGAAATCACAATGTTTAGCAACAGCAGTTGTATATATGGCTCTTACGAACAATCCTAAGCATTTTCATTTTCCCCTTCCATACCAAGTCCATGCAAAAATTCACATATGCTTTATGATTCAGCTTTAGGTGATGTAGTCGCAATTGCGAAGTTGTCGAGGCATATGGATGGAGATGGCCTCCAGCAAGGTCTCATGATTTGCTTGAAACTCAAATGGCTTTATGTGGCTTTGATATCTCCAAACTCTGGCTCTTTAGACATGGTGTTTACTGGATTATCTAGGGGCTCTTTCTTTGTAAAGGAGGCTTGGAAGGATAAATCTATCATCAAAGCCACACAACGTCGATACCCATCTCTCAGCTATTTTCTGAATTTTGTTTATCATTAATTATTTTATTTTATTTTTTAAAAGAGTAATAATATTTTTTGTGGGAAATGGGACTAGGCCGGGCCCTAGGGCCCAGTCCTAGTAATGGGTCGACATGGGCTAACAGGTTTGGGCCACGGACAAGATTGAGCCTTGTCTTGGATAAGCCTACCCCAAATAGAAAGCTTATCAAGCCCATTTTGTTGGAACTTATTGCACTAACCCCATTTCCCTATTTTTCTCATTTCTTTCAATGCCTCTCTCTCTCTCTCTCTCTCTCTCTCTCTCTCTCTCTCTCTCTCTCTCTCTCTATATATCTTTTAGCCTTTTGTGCCCTCATCTTTTACGTAATGAATCTCCATGCCTACAGATTAATAAAACATTCAAAATCTTATACTCAAAAGTACTCCTATACACTATTGCCACTCATTCTCGCTCTTCACCAAACCACCATCTCCGACTATCGTCTAATTATTGCTTGTTGACTATGGATGGAGAACAAATTTCCAACAATGCAAATGTTCACCGAACGAGAGAAAATAATAATGACAACAATAATTTTTTTTTAAAAAAATCCAAAGAAAAATCCGCTTTTTTTCTATTTACCCTAGCGCACTTATTGCCATCTTAGATTTTGTCAAAATCGATTTATTTATCTTTCTTTACCATAATGGCTATGATTCACTTATCCTCAGAAAGAAGGGCAAAATAAATAAATAAATAAAAGAAAAAAAAAAAAATGGTAATAATAAGAAAAATAAAAATAAAAAGAACGATAATTTGTTTTTTGACATTACTAATCTCCTCCGAGCGAGTACGGAAAGAACCGCTACTTACCCTTCCAGCGGTCCGAGCAAGGGACCACGCGCCCGAGCCCGCGAGTGGCCTTCCACGTGCGCGGGGGATTCAACTGGATAAGCCAATCAGAATACTTGAGCTTAAAAACTAACCCCCGGACCGTCGAGTTTTGAGCGGCTCTAGTCGTCAGCCATCATTGACCGCAGCAGGAAGACCTAGTTTATCAGTGGTGTAATTAAGCTACGACGGACACTTGCAAGTTGCAACCGGTGCTTGGAACCCTCACGACTGTCTACGAACAAAACCAGGACTGGTGAGGGAGTCTTCAGACGAGATCCGACCTCTTCGGCTTTCATGGTGGGAAGGCAGGGAGCAATAATGGAGTAGGAAAAGGGCGGCTCAGGAACAGCGAGGGCAAGCGGCTATGGCGACTAACGGCATCGAGGGGAGTGATGGAGAGGCTCATCAAAGTGATGGCGTGAGTTTCAATCGTCGGAATGGGCGGCCATGACTATTGCTCCAATTCCTCAAGAGAACAAAATCCAAAACAATGGATACACATCACTTGATAACAAGGAGTTGGCACGAAGAATTGATCCTCCTTATTCTCCAAAGGGAATTTTATCAGGTCACTCCAAGTGATGCAATTTTAAAAGGTGTGAATTCAAATCTTATGATAACAAATATAGTTCTCTAAATGGTCAATTGACTCTTGAGATTGAAATTTCTTTAATCGGATTTGAGATACTAAAACTTCGTTGCTCCTAAGTTGAATGTTTATAAAAGATTAAGACTAGTGAAATAATAATTTTTTCTTCAGTTAAAGCCGATTCTTTGGTTTGATTAAAAGAGCGATCTTTGGCCAATTCTGTGAAAACTCGAAATCTAAAGACCCATTTCTACATACCTATGTTGAATTAACACATATGCAATTAAAGGTACTAATAATACTGCTATAATTTTTTTAGTCAAGAAACGAGTCTCACTGCCATGAAGATCTTAAATCTCAAATTTCCCTAACTTTAACTATCGCAAAAATTTGAATGGCAACAACAATATATTAAAAAAAATCTTATTAATTGTTGATATTTTCTTAAAAGTTCTGGTAACTTACCAAAACATTACTGATTGAATAAATTATCAAACAAAATATTGGATGTTGGCTATATGAGTTATTCGAGCATCCGAAGGGAATGCTTAGGAGCTCGGCCAACACCCAATGACCATCATATGGCCGGTATGTGGCAAGGCCTGGGTGCCCAATCCTCTCCACATAGCTCGGCCACAGGCTGACAGCGCCTTCTAACATGTCTCTAAGCCATAAACTCAACAACCTTAAATAGTTATGTCATGGAGAGGCCATCCAAGTGGAGACGCACAATGTACATCCCAATAGTCTTGCATTTGGCAAGGTGGTGAGCCAAGGAAAGTCTTCTCTAGTCACATACTTGTCAGCCGGTTTGAAAAATAAAAGAACACGTCTATCATAGGCTAGCGAACCTCATGAATTTCTTGGCCTATCATTTCTTGTGTTCGAGCCAATGTAATTTAAGATGTTATTTTTAAGCTTCAACGAGGGTGCATGTGGCTCTACGGAAGCCCAAGCTCAGTCGAGCAATAAGAAAACCTAAAACCACAGGCTCGACCATTGAACTCCCATGGCGAAGAAGCGATCATAGACCCCATCATTGTCCTCCTTCTCTCCTTGGTGCGAAATCCTTGGTGACGATGCCGATCACATCAGCACCTTGCCCGACTCAGTGATCCACCACGTCTTCTCCTTGCTCGACATCGCACACATTGTCCAAACCCGTGTCTTGTTGAAGTGGTGGCGATACGTCTTGACTGCAGCCCCAGACCTCGTCTTCTCCTTCCCCTGGCACAATGCCCCATCCATGGACAGCGTCTTGATCCTCTATGCATCCCCTAAGGTGAGGAAGTTCCACATCCATATCAATTTTCTCGACTATTGGGCGCCCGAGCTCAGTCCGTGGCTCTGTTTTGCTGTTGAGCGCCATGTCAAGGACCCCCCGTCAATGTGGCTAAGGGTTTGCGCGAGATGGCTGGCCATTTCATGGTACTGCTGCTCCTTTATGGATGCTCATCATCAATAGCTCTGCATCTGAGGCTCTGTAGCTTCCCATTTAGTAAGGGTATCACTCGGAGTTATTTCAAGTCCTGGTCAGTATGCAGCTCGGTGATGCATGACAATCTGAAGGGCAACCCTGTTCTTGAGTACTTTAGGTTGCCGTTGCAAGGCTCCATTTGCAAATGGAGGCATGCTTAATCAAAATACTTGAGAAGGGCAGTCATGTTCTTGGAGATCATGGATAAGGATGCCATTGAATAATTCATTAGGATATTTCTTTAATTCAAAAGTTTATGAGGATCATCGTCATTGGTTTTCCCAAATTACATTTCAATAATGAATCCACCACATTTGCACCGATGTGATGTTTCATGCATCTGGCAGCGGGCAGGGGAACCATCAGCCTCCATGGGCCCAAAAGGGCGCCTTCGGGCATTGCTTGACAAAGCTATATTTGTTATAAAGTCCGGCCCGACCCATTTGATCTCGTAGCGGCCCATTCCGAAATCACATACGGCCCTTTCCAACATGCCAATGTCCCCAATATTACGCAAAGCAATTTTTTTTTCCTTTTTTCTTTTTAATCATAGACTTGAGGAGTGCAGTCTCAAATAGCTAATGAATGGATGAGACACTGTTACTCCCCCCCCAAAAAAAAGATCTACGAGAACGTGTGCGACGCTTTGTGCAGCGCAAGAAGCCAATGTCTTACGGTGTTGACGAGGAATTGATTTTGCATGCTTTGCCTATAGATCTCCCTAGATATATCTAGCATCACCTAGGCTTGGACTTTGTTCAGTAAGTAAGTTCTCATTAGTTCTAATTGACTTCGTTGTGTCCATAATGGTTTTTTCGAATGATTGTTCCATAAACCTTACTAATTACAAGCAGTAACCTAACATTATGGATTGACTTCCCATTATTGATCCCATTTTTCTTGCAAATGGATGACCGACTACTTGATGCCATTCACGAGTGCCTCGTGTCTTGGACTTAGTAATATTGATCAAGTTGCATAGACCTTCAGGCAGCTCAAGTTTGTACAGGCAAGATCATTCCACATGGCACAAATTTGACCACGAAGCTTCACATTCCGTAGCACCGCATTGAACATCTTTCCCCCGTAATTTTCATTATAGATGTCGATCTCTTTAGGGAGTATCTAAAGATTTCAAGATGGAAATTTCAACTCAAGTCGACTTGATGATCGTGTTTATGCATGTAACAATAGTTAATTCACTCAATCGAGATCAACACGTTACTAAACCTTTTGAAGCACATAAGTGCATTAATAACAAAACATGCTACTAAGTGAAAAGGGCATTTTTGCATAAGAAATATTGTACCTCATCATTATTGGAATTATTTAAATGGTTAAGGTAATTTAGAAAATTTTAATGATTACTCCTTACACATGGAAAGAGAGATGTGAGGAGCTTGATTCCCCACTTTCTTAAAGAGCTAGAGTTGAGGATCAAAAATCTGAGAATGGATTGAAATCAAAAATAAGGATGGACTAAAAAAAAAAAACATTTTAGCCAACTTCAATTAATCAGGCCACGTTTTTCATCATTCATTTACTCAAGTCAAATTCGTATTATTGGCAGTATAGCATTCGTTTCCATTCCAAATTCCCTTCTGAAAAAATTCATCGACTATTGACAGTTCACCAATTAATATATTACTTGATCTACTATTTTAACACACACACAAAAAAAAGACTATTTTAGTATTCCCCAACTAATGATAACTATAACAGGTCCAATGAGGCTGAAACCTTACGCACCCCACGACAACCTCGAAATATCCCAAACCACAATCCACACATCTGATTAATCAGCGGTCCGTTTTATGAATTCGCAATTGCATCACGTCATAATTTAAAATAGCGATGCGTGGTGTAATATTCGTGTCTGCAACCCATGTTTCAAAGGCATGGTATCTTTGAAATCGAGCAAGTTGGCTTCTTCAAAGTTGCTGCGGGTACTGCTGCAACACGCCGGCGCCGCAACCATCTACATGTTCGCCAACCAAGTTACAAAGGTAGAGACGACTTTTCGGAATTATAGCTAAAACGGGCATTTTGACTTATTTACGAGATTTGAAGGAGAAATTAAGACAAAACTAGAGCAAAAAATAAAGTGCTAGGGTACCGAATGAATATATATGCATGTTAATAATTTTTTTATGATCCTTGATATACGTTAATAACATAATTTTTTAGAATAAGTTATTATTAGTAATACGACATTTCAGTATTTCATCATCCAAATAGAGTTTATCGATTTGACTGTACAATATATAACAGGCTCAAAATAAGAGGGGTAAATTCCTAAGTGTGATTAAGAGCTTAAATATATTAAACCTTTTTTGATGGAAAACAAATTAACAAAACAAAGAGGAAAGTTGGACGGAGCAGACTAAGGCGTGCCCTCTTCATTGTCCCGACACTTTGTATTTTTTTTTATCTATACTAAGGACTTGCGTGGAATATATTGGACCAGACGAATCTCTCCCCCTCTCCCTCCACTTCTCATCTTCTCCTGCAAATCCATGTCACAGGCACGTGAGGGAAGCAGTGACAACAAGGGAAAGATCAATTATTTGGAGTGAGGAAGAAAGAAATGTACAAAGGAACTAGAAAGAGTTGTTGTGGAGTTGAAAAGTCTACCTGGAGAAGAAATTAGACCGTGGAGTAAGGGTTATAGAAATATCTACCCTCATACTGATTCTTATTCAACATGGGCTGCTCTTTGGTCCGTGCATCTGCACATTTCTTATCTTGCAAGTATGTCCATGTACTATTATGTATTTAGAAAATCTTCCCACTCTATCTACCAAGACTACCATCATATTTGATTACTAGCAAAATAAAGGCAAATGTGTGTAAAAAATTACATGTTATCGAAAGTCGTTTTGGTCTGTTCTTCATTATAGACTATATTTATTATGAACTAATTCAATGCTATTGGTTGTGCTTTCATTTGTCCAAGAAACAATAAAGAGAGAAATGCAAGGAAAATCTTAAAAGTGCAACCTTTGCCTGCTTTCTCTAAGGAGGTGTCAGGATATCAAGTCGCTAGAGCTTTCCTCCTAACTTTTTATGGGTTTATAATCATCCGAAGGCTTTACATATAGAAGATTTAAGTGATTGGTGATAATGCAACATTTCGGTTATAAAATGAAATTTATCAGTCTGATATGATAATACTTGACAAGCTCAAAGTACGAGGAATAAATTTCTAATTGGGATGGAGAGCTTAAATATATTCAACAAAAGTAACTTTTCTAATGAAAATGAATTTAAAAAAAAGAAAGAAAGAACGGAAAGTTCAACGGTGCAGCAACCGTTGTCACGCCCCGACCCTCGAGCACGCGGCAACCCCTGTTCTTTTGCGGTCATTTGATTTGCGACTCCCCAGGATCCGTCGCCGACCGTTATTTTTATCTTTTGATTAAACGCATGCAGAAGCGAAACACAATCCCCGGTCAATTACAAAAACAGGGATAGCAGGAAAACTCAATAAAAACACATTCCAAAGTGCCGCTTTATTTATCTACTGATTAACCCTAGGAAGTTTACAAGTACAAGCCCTTACCACGGGCATCTTCCTATTGAGTCAATGAAACCAACAAGCCAAGGTTAATCTACTCCCTTCATAAACGGCCACGAGCTGAAACACGCGTCGATCCTCCATCCTAAGGACCTGACAATGGTTATTCAATAACCAGTGAGATAAATCTCAGCAAGTCAAAATCCTAAGCCTCGGTTAGGAGACCTACTCGCCTCGAGTGCGCCCTGACGTGCAATGTCTCTATCGCCAACAATTCAACAACAGAATAACACCCAATCGACCATTAACAGACGCACGCTTAGACCAAGGCTTATATGCAATTATTAACAGTTAACACTCGCAATCACAGGCGACCCTACCTGGCCTTGGCACACGCAACCTGCAGAAACTGTTAATTCAATCATCACGACATTAAGAGCATGCGAATAATCAGAGCATCTCACACAACTTTCTCATGTCTCATATCCACACATATGCTCCGATTATTACGACCCTCTAGGCCACGGTACAACCTTATGGTTGGCGGTCAACTGGTCGTAAACCAGGCATCGTCCTCCCCCGTGAGGCACGGCGACGTCATGGGCTATCCCCCACCGACGGCATTCCATAAGGAGCATGGGTCCGGCCTCAACCGCGACTCCGCATCTGACTACTGTCAGGCGACCCAATGGTCACGGCACAACCCCGAAGGATTGGCGGTCATCCGGCTCAACCGGGCTATCAACTTTAATCTGACCATGCAACACATCAGCAAACAGTTCATTCTTGTCTTTGCTTTTGCTTGGTCGTGAATGCAACACCGCTCATACGCTCATGCTCATGCGACATGCCATTTCAGACCATTTCAGATAACCCACGCAATATGTCATGCGATCTCACTCGATAATTTCCAAAATCAATTTCCAATCAGCATTCAATCATACACATTCCCTAACTCTTGGGAACAACCAACAATTCAAATCACAGTCTGTCAATCAATTCCGACCAATCAACATCACGATACTCCGATACCCAACCACGTGTCAATATTTAATAATAAATAAACACACATATCAATTAACAAATAAATACGTGTCCTCACGACTACAACAATCAGCTATTTCCCCAATAATACTCAATCATCCCAAAAATAAGTATACACTATAATTATACTCAAAAATATTTATTTAAGAATCATGCTATAGCCGATTGTTTCAATAAAATAATTCAAGTCCCACAAAATACTTATAATTATTTTTCAATCCCATAATTAATTATCCAACCCAAATAATTCCATTTAGTAAAACCCTTCTTCAATAAACCAATGTCATTTAATAAAATAGTATATAAATACTATTGACTTTGGAAAAATAAACCATAGTAATTTTCCCCCAAAATTACTCAATTAAAACAATTTCCAATAAATAATCACAATTAATTATTTTCTCCAAAAATAATTAATTTTCAGCAATGAATAGTAATAACAATATTACTATTAATAATTCGAAATTATAAATTAATTTAATTAATTAATAATTCCGAAATTAATAAATAATTATTATTTTATTCCAATAATAATAATAATATTTATTAATACTAACCATGATTAACACTAAACATGCTTAATCAAATAATAATAAAACACTAATCATCCATCATTCAAAAGCACTAATCAAGCTTAACATTAAACTAATCACCCTAAGGGAGTTTAGCACCCTAAGTAAGGTTTAGAAAATCGACTCACGGGTTTAGCAATTCCGACGACACGAGCGCGACGGCGGCGACGAGGAGAACGCCCGAGAACTTCCGGCGCGTCGGGACGAGGCGGCCCGGGACCGGGTCTCGGCGGTCGAGGGCGGCTGTCCACATGCCAAAGGGTTGTGAAATGGAGGAACCGGCGGCTGTGGCGGCACGGGGCTGACTGGTGGGCGGCCCGGCAACTCCGGACGGCGGCCAGCAGCTCCGACGAGGCAGGCGACGGCTCCGGCGAAGCAGGACAAAGCTGGAAAGAGAGAAGGAGGGGCGGTCCAACTGGCTCGGGGGATGGCAACTGGTCAGGGGTGGCTCTGGCGCGGCGGAGGGGGCTCGGGAGCGGTCCTCCGGCGGGCTTGTGGCGGTGACCGGCGGCGGGGCGCAGCGGCAAGGCCGCTGGCCGCTTCTCCAGGTCGCGGCTAAAAGGAGCCGAGAGGGAGAGATAGGCGGAGGCAGGGTGGCTCGAGCTGGGGTGGCTCCCGGACGGTGCCTAGCGGCGGTCCAAGGCGGCTAGACGACTGCGAGGTGGTGGAGGACGGGCCAAGGACGGCAGCTGGCCGGATCTGGTTCAGCTAGGTCAAGTTCAAAAGGAAGCGGCTGGGCTCGGGCAGAACCGACGGACGGCACGGCTGACCGGCGCGAAACTCGTCCGGTTCCGTCGACGGGCCGTCAAGCAGCGGACGGAGGCCAGGACAGAGGTGGCCCGGCTCCGGCAGCGGCGGACAGAGGAGAAGGAGGTGAAGACAGAGGCCGGACGGAGCCGGTTTGGCTCAAGGCTGGCAAACGGAGGCTCACCGGCGACCGACGGCGAGCTGGCAGGATGGCGGAGCTGCGGTGGTGATGGGTGGTGGTTGCCGGCGGTGAAGGCAGCAAAAAGGGAAGGCAGCAGCAGCTTCAGCCGAGGGAAGAAGAAGAAGAAGAAAGAAAGAAAGAAGAAGAAGCAGCTGCAAGGGGGGGAAGCTGCGCGAACGAGAGAGAGAGAGAGAGAGATGCCCACATGGGCTGTCAGTGAGAGGAGAGAGAAAAGAAAGATAAGACCAGTCAAACAAGTGGGAGGAAAAGAGAGAGGATAAGGGCAAGTGGGTGTGCTGTCGACAGAGAGGGAAAACGTAGGGAAAAGAGAGAAAAGGGAGAGGAGAGAGAGAAACGTGCGGAGGAAGATGGGGGAAAAAGAAAAGAAAAAGAAAAAGAAAAGAGAACAAGACGAAATTCAAACAAGTTTCTAGAGAGGGGTATTTTGGTCTTTTTATCCCTGAAGCACAAATTCCCAATATTTGGCTTCAAAACTCGGCACGTTGAATCCTTTTCCAATAATTCGGGCTTACCAAAATTCGGGATGTTACAACCGTCCTAATGTTTCATGCGTATTTAGCAATTATGACCACATATTTTCTTCTTCCTGGGCCTGATCACCTTAGATTGTCTTGTCCAATGAAACTTCCATCACATAAAGGCAACGATTATAAATGCATGGTTAGTGGTCCCGATCAACGAATTACTAATTTGTATAGCAATTATGACCACATGTTTTCTTCTTCCTAGGCCTGATCGCCTTGGATTGTCTTGTCTATTGAAACTTCCATCACATGAAGGCAACGACTATAAATGCATGGTTAGTGGTCCTGATCAACGAATTACTAATTTGTATAGCAATTATGACCACATGTTTTCTTCTTCCTGAGCCTGATCGCCTTGGATTGTCTTGTCCATTGAAACTTCCATCACATGAAGGCACCGACTATAAATGCATGGTCCCGATCAACGAATTACTAATTTGTATAGCAATTATGACTACTTGTTTTCTTCTTCCTGAACCTAATCGCCTTGGATTGTCTTGTCCATTGAAACTTCCATCACATGAAGGCAATGACTATAAATGCATGGTTAGTGGTCCCAATCAACAGCATGGTTAGTGGTCCCGATCAACAAATTACTAATTTGTGTAGCAATTATGACCAAATGTTTTCTTCTTCCTGGGCCTGATCGCCTTGGATTGTCTTGTCCATTGAAACTTCCATCACATGAAGGCAACAACTATAAATGCATGGTTAGTTGTCCCGATCAACAAATTACTAGTTTGTATAGCAATTATGACCACATGTTTTCATCTTCCTGGGCCTGATCGCCTTGGATTGTCTTGTCCATTGAAACTTCCATCACATGAAGGCAACGACTATAAATGCATGGTTAGTGGTCTCGATCAACGAATTATTAATTTGTATCTAACTCGACAAGTTTGAATTATTGATGCATGCCAACTGATTGGATTAGTTAAATTAAACCGACAAAGAGATATATATAATATATATAAAGTAAAAGCAAAAACAAAAAGGCATTTTGATTAATTTATGAAATTTGAAGGAGAAATTAAGACCAAACGAGAGCAAAAAAGAAATTCTTCTCATTGTGCTCAAGTACATAATGAACACATATAGAATATTAATAATTTTTTATGCTCCTTGTCACGTATTAATAGCATAATTTTATAGTTAAACTTATAAGCATTGAAATGAAGTTTATCGGTTTGACAGTATGGTATTTGACAGGCTCAAAGTGAAAGGGGTTAAATTTCTTTGTGGGATCAAAAGCTTAAATATATTCAATAAAAATACCTTTTTCTATGGAAAATAAATTAATAAAAGGAAAAGGAAATTTCAATGGTGGAAGCAGCGGACTAAGTTCAACAAGACTCGCCCCACGTCTCTCCTACTTTTGGTCTTCCCTACAAATCCACCATTCCATGCATACCGAAATTTTAACATATGTTGTCTATTAAAATGTTACTTCAAATCAACTCCTGTTTAACAGCATAGCTTCACAATGCCCTTATTTCCACAGCTTAATAACTTAAAAATCGAATTACGAATTTATATCTAGCTCGATAAATTTGAATTATCAGTGTGTGCCAACTGTTTGGATTAGATAAATCAAATTAATAAAGAAATATATAATAAAGTAAAAGAAAAAGCAAAAGCAAAAGCAAAAAAGCATGTTGATTAATTTATGAGAACTGAAGGAGAAATTAAGGCAAAACTAGAGTTGAAAAGAAAAACTTATCATTGTGCTCCGGTGCGAAATGAATACATATAAAATGTTGATAATTTTTTATGATCCTAGACAAGTGTTAATAACATAATTTTATCATTAAACTTATAAATATTGAAATGAAGTTTATCGATTTGATAATATAATATTCAATTGGCCCAAATGAGAGGGGTTAAATTCCTAAGTGAGATCAAGAGCTTAAATATATTCAGTAAAAATACCTTTTCTAATGAAAAATGAATTAACAAAAGAAAAGGAAAGTTCAACGGTGCAAGGAGTGGACTCGGTTCAATGAAGACCCGTCCCAAGTCTCTCACCACTCTTCATCTTCCCAACAAATCCACCATTTTAAGTGTATCGAAATTTTAACAGACCTTGACTGTTAAAATGTTACCTCAAATCAACTCCCATTTAACCCCATAGCTTCACAACATCCTTTTCCACAACTTAACAATTTTAAAATCCAATTTCATAATATAATTTACATAAATTTTTAAATTTATACTCTAATTTTGAAAATCACTCCGATTAAATGAATAAAGGGCTTAAGTCCTTATAATGTATTGCAAATGGAGGTAAATCTTGGGGAGATCCCCGTGTACATGCAAAACCCACTTCCTCTTTACATTTTTTTTCCCTTTCTTTTCGTTTCTTGCCTGATGCATGCTCTCCTATTTCCCTTTATATCTCTTAAAAACCCTCAAATTTTAGGTTCTATCTTAATTTTATTCCTAACTGTTTTTATATAAGAAAATGCCTAATTTTAAACCCAATACTAAATCGGCCCCTAGCAAGATCTTGTAATTGAGGGTACCTTGTTTGGCAGCTAGTCACAAGACCTTTCCTAGATTTGTATCCATCCTTACTCACTCCTGGTGCAGCGGGCTACTATACTTTGTCTACCTAACAATAGTCAAGATCAAAACTTTGATGTGGAGTCTACTTTCTCCATCGTAAGACCCTTAAATTGATATTATATCTTTTTTTTGGAATACGTGAAATTCTCCAACAATGGGTTAAGTGTTCTGCTTCTGAGTTTTCCCCTAAAACAAAATTATGTCAAAAACCCCTTAATTTTAGACCCAACATTAAACTGGCCCCTAATTTTTTCATCTTAAAAAATTTCAAACTTTATGTTCGGTATCAAATTTGCCACTTACAAAGGTAAGAACCTTGACAACGAGCAGTTTCCGTCTCGACGAGGGAGCAATCTCAGCATTCAAGGACTGGAATTCACGGCCATAGAAGACAAGAAAATCTGGGCAAGAAAAAAAAAAGCAGAGGATTCTCACCCAAGTGGGGCGGGGATTTTTCTTCACGGCCAAGAAAGGGAAATACTTTTACCAAAAAAATAAAAAAAAGGAAAGAGAAATACAAAGAGTGGATCATCGGGGAGAGAAAACTTTAATAAAGAAAAGCTAGGGCCGTCAAGATGGGTCATTGACATGGAGTTTATTTTCTCCACCGTAAGACCCCTAAATTAATATTGTATCTTTCTTTTTCTTTCTCAACACCAGATAATACGAGAGATCCTCTCACAAGGGGATAAGGTATCTTGCTCTTAGTTTTTCCTTTGAGTTTTTTAAGGGCTTGTTCAGGTCTAAAAAAAATTTAAATTAGAAAATCCTTAATTTTAGAGCCAATATTAAACCAGCCCCTAATTTTTTGATCTTAAAAACTTTCAAACTTTATATTTAGTATCAAATTTGCCCCTTACAAAGGCAAGAACCTTGATGGCGAGATGGAGGACGAGCAGTTTCCGTCTTGATGAGGGAGCAATCTCGGCATTCAAGGACCGGAATTCACGGGCAAAGAAGACAAAAAAAAACAGAGGATTCTCGGCCAAGTGGGCCGGGGATTTTTCTTCATGGCCAAGAAAGGGAAATACTTTTACCAAAAGTAAAAAAAAAAAAAAAGGAAAGAGAAATATAGAGAGCGAGTTATTGGGGAGAGAAAACTTTAATAAAGAAAAACTGAGAAGTGGTTGACAAAAGTGAAGGAAGAAACAGGAGGACAGAGGAGGCAGTTTAGCGTGGGGGAGGTGAAATGAAAAGAGTGAAACGAGAGAGAGAAGGGCAAAATATTAGAGCAATCGCAAAACTAAATCAGGAAAAAACATTCACCCATAAAATTTGTAAATTTTGATTTGTCAATTTGGCTTTGGGTTTGATTAAGAAATTGTGAAATTAATAAATTTGACTAAATGAAATTGATATGTTGACATTTAAAAAATAATAATTTGATAATTCGATAATTACACATAGAGAAGAGTGGTGAGCTCAATCACTCATTTAAAATAAGAAATGGACAGAAATTTGGTAGTAAAGAGCATTAGCCTCAAGCTAAGCAAGTACTAGTAGGACCCAGCCACCGGGCACCAAGAGAAAATTATATGCTATCTAATTACAAATCTGTCACTGGCTGATTAAAATAGGTGAAACTCCTCAATTTTCTCTTCCCTCTTTATATAGGTCTAATCTCCTAAAAACTCAAATTTTTAAACCAATTTAATTCTACCCCTGAATTTTTTATCTAAAAAAATTCTCAACTTTGGATCCAATTCTAAATTTGCCCTTTATTTGCAAAAATTCCAAAACTTTATGTCCAATTTAAAATATGACCGAACATTATTTTTATCTAAAAAAATCACTAACTAGTCTCAAATTTGTCTTGTTTGACGTGGCATTTTCATGTCAGTAAAAAAATCCATGTCTCAAAGTGACATGGAAAATTGGATCCAAAATAAAATCATGTTTGATTAGAAAATTATGAATCAGTCCACCTAGATTAGTTCGCTAATTCAATTCACTGTCAAAAAAGGGCACACAAATATGTGCTTGACTTGAATAATCTAATGAAGTGAATTTAATTTGTTAAAGGATCAAAAACATTTAATCAATCTTATGGAAATGTTTTTGACTATTTTTGTCACTAAAATAACTTATAAGGCTTAAAATCAAACATGCACAAGAATATGGTGATCAAAAGTTTACTTTCTCATAAGGTTATGTAGACACCATAAAAAGTGTGCACACTGGAACTTGTACTCTTCTAGATTATCATTTTGTTCAAAAACAGTAATAAATTCATCTTATAATACGCATGGGCATGACCATTTCATGATATTAAAGAAAAGTAAACTCAAAGTTGAACTAATTTGAAATTAAGTACTTTATTTTTTAAATGATAGTACTCCGAAAGATGAGGCTATTATTGGTATTACATAGGTAAAGAGGAAGCTACTTTGTGGAATTAGAATTTTTTAAGTTTCTATGGTTGAATTATTTAAGTTATAAATATTATCTATTCATACAAGTATAAAACTAATAACTCAAGAATTTCTTGTGCTTTCTCAAAATATTCATTATACCCTTATCTAATATTGTGATCTTAATGAATCAGATCATGTAAAATTGTTATCCAATGTGACAGAATTATCTACGCATCTTTCCAAGTTCGTTATTGTTCTAAGATGAAGGGAAAATAGTTCGGATGGTGGGGCCAGCATTAATGCGAAAAATATTATTTTTAACAAAAAGAAATATGATTTAGGTAATAGGCCCCATCTATTTTCTCTTCTTCCCAAACCTAGGGCTAGATGTTAGGTTTCGTTTTTAGTGACCTTTTTTATTGGACTGGACCAACTTCGATCTCCCCGATTTAAAAAATCAGGAACTGGTGTTTTCGATCCAATTCCCAAATCTTAAGAGGGCATGGATTTGGAATCGATTATCCTAATTTACGTTATCGTATTAGCAATTGTCTTTTACTTTTGGATTTTTTTTCTTTGATGTGCACCGAAACTTGCTCAGGTGTTTTCTTCTTCTTGGGTAGGATTGCCTTGGATTCTTGTGTGCATAGAAACTTCCACCACATGAAGGCAACACTTGAATTATTGGTGAGTGCCAACTAATTAGATTAGATAAATCGAACCAATAAAGAAATATATGTATGATAAAGAAAAGCAAAAGCAAAAAGGCATTTTTGACTTATTTATGAGATTTGAAGGAGAGATTAAGGTTCAACAAAAAAAAGAGAGGAGAAAATTAAGGTAGAACCAGAACCAAAAAGACATTTTTCTTATTGTGCTCGGATACCAAATGAATATGTATAGCAATTTGATAATTTTTCATGATTGTCGACATGTGTAAATAACACAATTTTTTAGAATAAGTTATCAATAATAATATAATATTTCAATATTAAAATGAATTCTATCGATTTGACAGTACAATATTTAAAAGGCTTTGTAAATTTCAAAGTGGGATTACGACCAAAAAATTCCAAAGCGGAATCAAGAGTTTAAATATATCCAACAAAAATATCTTCTCTAATGAAAAATAATTTAACAAAAGAAAAGGACGGTTCAACAGCGGACTAAGCGGGCCCTCTTCACCGTCCTGATGCTCTGATGTTTTCGTCTGTTCCGAGCACTACCCTGGAAAATATTGGACCCGACAAATCCCCGTCTCTCTCCTCCCCCGCCCCGCGCCCCTCCCCCCCTACCCCACTTTTCATCTTCTCCTGCAAATCCATGTCACCGTCTCGTCCCCAGTCTCTCTGCACTTCTCATCTTCCCAACAAATCCACCGCTTTAAGTGTATTGAAATTTTAACAGACCACAAAAGAAAGGGCAACAAGAAGGCGTTTCCTGTTTCCTGAGAGGCATACTGGTTTTTTCTCCATCAGGCTTGAAAGCAAAAGTCAAGGGCAGATCAGAGCAAAGACGAAATGCATCGTCTCGTTTTTGGGCTTTCTTTCGCCGAGCTCGTGGCAATGATCCTTCTCCTCGGGCTGACGTTATATTTTCTCAATAAGAAGAAAGCTGGTGAGTGTGGAAATGCGGAAGATGTTGATATTGGCGCATCTGGTTCCTTGACTGTGCCAACGGAAACTAATTCCGTTGGGTCAAATTCGTCTCCGACAGAAACTAACAATGGTGCATCTAGTTCATTGACTGCGTCAACAGGAAACTGTTACGACGTGTTCTTGAGCTTGAGAGGCCCAGATACTTGAAAAGGCTTCACCGATCACCTATACCATGGGCTCCTTAATGCTGGAGTTCATGCTTTCAAAGACAATGACGAGCTTCGCGAAGGCGAGAACATTAGACCAGAGCTTTTGGCAGCCATTAGGAACAGTAAAATCCTGATCCCCATTCTCTCTGAGACTTATGGTACAAGCAGTTGGTGCCTGGATGAACTAGTTCAAATAATGGAGTGCAAGAATAATAACGGGCAGATTGTGTTGCCTATATTCTACAAAGTGAAGCCAGCTGATGTGAGACTTCAAACCGGGAGTTTTAAAGACGCATTTCGTAAGCATGAGAGGCGTTTGCGGGAGAGGCGTTTCGACCCGACGATTTTGAAGAAATGGGAGAAGGCACTCTTGAAGTCAGCACCTTGAAAGGATACGAAGCCGATGGGTAAAATTTCTTACCAAAACATTCTCCACCTTCATTTAATATATGTGGGTGTTTAATGGTTGTTCTAATTCTCGCCTGCTTCATTTTTGTTCTTTTTTTTTTAATCTATAAAAACAAAAGATTTTTTTTACGGTAAGATCCCACGATGCATGAGTTCTATAAGGTTTTTTTTAGTGTTTTTTGCTTTAATGGTATTGACCAATCTAATTATAGAATTTATTGTCATGATCCCATTTGCTTGAATAATACGATTTTTTGAATAAATTTTTACTCTTATATCCAAAGATTTTATAATATAGTGCCATTTTTTCATGTTTATAGTTCACGTTATATCAATTTTCGTCACAAACTTCTCTAATTACATATTTATTTGAAATTAATAGTACAACTTATTGGTGATTTTTATTTAAAGCTTATAACGCCATAGCGTCCAAGCATTGCCGTAATTCTTTATCTTCCCAAGTTACATTTGTCAAATTATTGATATCGTTGATTCGTTGCTGTTAAAATGATCTTACAAAAGAAATGTTTCGTTGGTTATATAAGATGATGGTAAAGGAAAAAAGGATTATTTTTATTATATATCTGCTTAAATAATTTTCAAAGCATTTCCTATCTTCAACAAATAATTTCTATCTCATGCACATGCATCTATTGAAGCAATGTTCTTATTTTGGATAAAAATTATTTTTCTACTTCCCTGTAAACACAATATTGGATCAATTAAAATCATAGAACATAGATACTTAAAAGGAAAATAAAGTACATCCTATTATCATCCTTCGAGGCAATTGAAACTGATAAGAGCACCAATCTAGAATGATATTAAATTCACAACACGAGTAGAAACTTACAAGCACGTAGAATTGCACAAACAAGAAGAAATCCCTTTAGTTGCATTCAGGTAGTTCACAATATCACAATTTAACTTTTTGGATTGGTATTATGGGACTGGAATTCATCTCACATCGAAAGATATGACTTGTTTATTGATTGATGGCTAAATCTCCTATTGGGCTGGCTTATTGAATTTTTGCTTATTCAGACGCTCTAGAAAATTTTCAAAGTCACATCCACATCATCCCTAATATCTTTGATAAACGACAAGTTTAAAATTTGGTTCGAATCCATGATATATACAATATTTAAGATTCATAAGTTATACCCTCAAGTTTTTTTCTAGCTTGATAAATTATGTTAGAATAACAGTGGGATGGGGGCACGCCATGTGAAGCAACCACCATCTTTTCTCACTTTAGACTTAGCATATATGATAATATATGGAGGTATGAAAAAACTATTCTTAAAATTTTTCAATATATCCCTAGATTTATTATTATTGTGTTCTCAATACATAAGCGATATCAAATTATTGTTGCCACATATTTGAACTTGTCACATATGACAGGTACGAAGCTGAGTTGGTGAAATCGATTGTCCAAAAAGTGTTGAGAGAATTGAAGAAAAAGTTTGAGCTAGTTATTTCTGACAATTTGGTCGGAATTGATAGTCATGTGAATAAGATCATTGAATTTGTGGATAATAAATCTGATGCCACCCTCTTTGTTGTCATCCACGGAATGGGAGGCATTGGTAAGACTACTCTTGCTAAAACCATCTACAATAAGCTCTCCAATCTGTTTGAACATCGTAGCTTCATTGCTGATGTAAGGGAATCATGGAAGCATAATGGTGTACATTACTTACAGAATCAGTTAATCTACCATATATTCAATCGAAAAAATGAAGTTTGCAACAAGCATGAAGGGATTAAGTTCATCTCCTCCATGTTTAAAGGAAAAAAGGTCCTCGTTCTTCTCGATGATGTGGATAATGTTGTTCAATTGAAGCATTTGGCTGGTAATCATGATTGGTTTTCTTCAGGAAGTAGGATCATTATTACCACCAGAAACAAGAGGATTTTTAAAGAAGCTAGGGTGGACTATAACTATGACCTTAGGGAATTGGATCACGACCGATCTTTGAATTTGTTTAGCAAACATGCGTTTCGAAGGGACTTTCCTCCAAGTGAATTTGAGGGCCTCGCTCGTGAAGTTGTATCCACCACCGGAGGACTTCCCTTATCCCTTGAGGTTTTAGGTTCATTATTGGGTGGAAAAGAGTTAAACGAATGGAGAGAGATAATCCCTAATACAGAAGTGCAACAAAAGTTAAGGATAAGTTACGATGCATTAGACAATGGACAAAAACAAATATTGACAAAAACAAATATTTCTGGATATCGCTTGCTTTCTCATTGGCACCGACAAGAGAATTGCATTCTACATGTTTCCGGGGGAGAATATCGAAGTATTGAAATTTATGTCATTAATAAAAATTGGAGATAACAATAAGCTCCAAATGCATGACCAATTGAGAGATCTTGGTAGGATAATCAATGACGAGGAACATCACCGTAGCAGGTTATGGGACTTCGACGAAGCCTTGAAAGTGCTAAAGAGAAATAAGGTAACCGTTTCTCTTTCTTTGTTCCCTTAGTCCATGTTTTATTGTTAGAGTAATGTTGATCCTCTACTTAGTGCTTGCTCTAGTGAACATAGAACCTTCTAATATTAGTATCCTCGTGGTTTCATTGACATGATTAGAAAATTGGAGGTTGCTCTCTATTAGTAAGTATTGCAGCTTATATTAGGTATTTCGTAAACAAGTGTCTATTACGAAGTTACCTCTAAGGATGAAGTGCTTTCAAATTTTTTTAGATACTTAATAGGGGTATTCTATATTGGCAAAAATCCTGAATTTCTATATTGATTCAGTTGGGCCCTTGAGACATGCAACAAATAACTTGACTATGCTACTGTAAACCATAACTACTCGGGATATATAAATCATACTTTAGAATGAAAATAATAGGACTAACGATGCCCGCATTTCTCATGAAATTTATTTACTATTCCATAATGGAGAATGGAAGGGATCCTTATTTTATGTAATATTTCATTAGGAATTTCATTTACCAATATTCATAGGACAAGGACCGATTTAAAACTTACCGAATAAGATAGGAACATAAACTCCTTATATATATATATATATAATATGTGTGTGTATATATATGTTTATATATAAAATCAAGCGTATTTCGTGCAATGACCACTAAAAAAGAGAACTGCTTTACTTTTTCTTCATAAGAAGTCCAAGAGAAATACTTAAATTCTATTTTGTATAATTAATATGTGATGGTATTTACATTTGTGAAATTAATCATATTTTGACTCTACTACTTTTATAATTTTATTCCATCATTTGGTTTGACTCAAGTTGCTACTCAAAAGACTAGCACTTGTTGCATTATCAACGTGCGATCCATGTATAATCTCGAGCCAATTCATACATTTCAATGTATGCGTTAGCGAAGTGAGCAATGGTAGGGTACCCATGGCGCTTTAACAAGGATGGACGAAATTTGTAATAGTTGTCAGTTTTGTTATACGTTTAAATAGTTGGGCTATTTTTATTATGTTTGAGAGGTTATGTTTATGTTATTTTTGTTGTAGATGCCGAAGGTAAGGCTTTATAGTCATTGGAAAGGTTTTTCTACTTTCGTCCCAAGCAGATAAGGCTGGCTTATTTTTGGGATTTGGCCAAAATCTACCTATCCATTTTTTAACGTGAAAAAAGTTGCACATTCTAGGAAGAAATCTTGTAGATGGATAGGGTATTTTGATATTTTGAGAGGGAAGTTTATGGGGAAATGACTAATATGAGTAGATTACTTTTAAAGATTTTTCTTTTTAATAGTTACTCTTCTCTTGGATTCCTTTTAGGTGTTTAGATCTAATTCCTTTACAAAAAATTATGTCCTTCACTTTTGAGTATCCATGAAATCTTTTTCGCTATTGTGAAGTACCATAACAAAATTTTCTGGTTCGTAAAAACTGACCTGTGGAAATCCAAGAAACTTTCTGTTTTACTTCTTGAATTCTTATGAATAAGTGATACTTTTATTTTTTTTCGACAGCTTGTTACACATTTGGCTCTCAAGAATAACTATTCTATTTGCAATCTATTCTGACGAAGCAATTTTTCCTTCTTTTGGTTCACAAATTGATTAGAAATTTTCATTCTCTCACAATCAGGAGTAGTTATTCCTGAAGGGGCAAGGAAAAGCTACTCCATGTAGGCTTGTAGCCAAGAATAGCTTCAATCTTCCCATTTCAAAAATGCTTTGCCCTTTCAACGATTACTTTTTTTAATATACATCAAACTTATTTGGCGCTGTTTGTGATCTTTATTATACTTGAGTAACTCAGTTATTTATGATTATGATTATATCAAATTGTAATCTATAGTTTAACTAAATTTTTTTATGAAAAAATAATAAGTTGTATAGAATATGAATATAACTAATATTATAGTCTTTGTTATTTGCAGTTAGAAAATAATTAATTAACAATATTTCAAGTTGCTATTAGTAAAATAGTGAGTTCAAAATATATTAATATAAATTGATATGAAATTTACTGAGAAAAAATATATATTTCAAATTTTGATCTTGGACTTTGCAATTTGATTAAATTCTGTGTATTGGACGCATGTGTTAACCAATACGATAATTAAGCTATGGTACCAGAAAGAAGAATATTACAAGTTGTACACTATATGAGCCGTTGCATCATAATTTTTTTTAAGATCCAAATGCGTACTGGCCAAATTTCCAAATAGAAGTCGACATCCTTCACGTTGTTAGCCTTTATAAATATTGTTTATTGGCGTAAAAAGAAAAATCATATCTTCACATTGCTAGGCTCTCAAACACATTAATGCATGTCAATAGTAATATGAACAAATAATATTTGATTACTTTACATTTTTTTTTGGGTCAAAATATTACGTTAGCTGGATATGATTTTAATGAATATTGATTCTTGCTTATAGGGAACCAAAAAAATTGAGGCGATTAATCTGAGTGAAGGCAGCTCAAAAAGCTTCGACGAAACAGCCAAGCGACATGGCAACAATTACACATCAAAACAATTCAAAAAATTGACAAGTCTAAGATTGCTTTACATGAAAGGGGCACATCTTAGTGGAGATTTTGAGGACTCAATGGAGGAGTTAAAATGGCTTCAATGGCAAAATTGTCCCGCAAGTTTTGAAAGAAACAATTTTCATGTAAACGAATTACTTGTACTCGAATTGCGAAGAAGCGAGATAAATGAGAAATGGAGAGGATGGAGTTTTTTCAAGGTAAGAACTAAGTCTTTTTTTTTCCTCCCCTTTTATGCTTTCTTTTGAATCATAATCACTCAAGACTCACCCCTCGACAATTTTTTTTTTTTTTAAACCAGATGGCAGAGAAACTCAAATATCTCGACCTTACAGGTTGTTTTTCCTTGGAAGAAGATACAGACTTCCTCTCAGCCTTTAAGAAGTTAGAGGTTCTCATCCTCAATTATTGTTATCGTCTGAAGAGAATTAGTACTTCAATTGGAGATATGGAGGCCCTCCTTCGCTTGGAGCTGGGCTGGTGTCGCAGCCTCACAGAGCTTCCAGCAGAAATAGGTAATTTAAAAGCCTTGAAGCAACTCAATCTAGGTGATACTCGATTGCTTTCTGCATTACCAGATAGCATATGGTTTTTGGAGAATCTAGAGATTCTAGATATTTCTTTAATTGCTATACAAGAATTGCCCAATGGCATTGGGAGGCTGAGAAAGCTTCGAGAGTTACGTGCTTCCTATTGCAAATTGGAAAGGATAATGGCAGAAAGCATGTGTGATCTTTCTTCCCTACGATGCCTTGATTTTATTAGTTGCTACACGCTCGAATCGCTGCCTGACCTTCCTTCCGGCTTAACAGTTTTGGGCATCACTTGTCAAAGTCACAAATTGCCTTTGCTTTCCCACCTAGCCCATCTTAAGGAACTACGAGTTTGTTTCTGCACATCGCTTGAGTGTATCCAGGTGCTTCCATCAACGCCATTAAAAAATTCAGAATGCTCCCAATCGATGGACGTTGAAGGATTGGATTCGTCACAATCCCTAAACATACCCTTCAAGTTGGAAATCTTGGATGTCAACCACTGGATCTATCAAAATAGTAGACGTTTCACATTTTATCCATCTAAGGACATTATTCATCAAAAATTGTACGAATCTACTTGAAGTTCGAGGTCTTGACAAATTGACATATTTGGAAAGCTTGGATGTCAAAAGATGTGACTCAATCAAGCGGTTGGACCTTCCAAAGTTCGGGAGCTTGAAGGAATTATATGCTACATGTTGCGAAAACTTAGCCAAAATTAAAGGCCTCGATAGGTCAGAGTATTTGGAAAGGCTAGACATCTTAGGGTGCACTTCAATTGGAAGGCTATTCCTTCCAAAATTTGGGAGGCTGAAGAAATTAATAGCTGGAGACTGCAAAAACTTAGCTGAAATTGGAGGCCTTGATATATCAGAGTATTTGGAAAGGCTAGACATCATAGGGTGCACTTCAATTGGAAGGCTACTCCTTCCAAAATCTGGGAGGCTGAAGACATTAATAGTTGGAGATTGCAAAAACTTAGTTGAAATTGAAGGCCTCGATAGGTCAGAGTATTTGGAAAGGCTAGACATCGTAGGGTGCACTTCAATTGGAAGGCTACTCCTTCCAAAATCTGGGAGCCTGAAGACATTAATAGCTGGAGGCTGCAAAAACTTAGTCGAAATTCAAGGCCTCAATAGGTCGGAGCCTTTGGAAAGATTGGATATCTCTAAGAGGAATTCAATTGAAAGGCTAGACCTTACAAAATTTGGGAGGCTGAAAGTATTATATGCTAGAGGCTGTGAAAACTTAGCCGAAATTCAAGGCCTCGATAAGTTGAACTTTTTGGAAAGACTGGATATCTCTAGGTGCACTTCAGTTGAAAAGCTGCTCCTTCCAAAATCCAAGAGTCTGAAGATATTAAAAACTAAAGACTGCGCAAACTTGGTTCAAATTCAAGGCCTCGATAAGTTGGAATTTTTGAAAGAACTAAATATTATTGGATGCAAGTCACTCAAAACAATTCCAGAATTATCAGGAACTCGGATTTATCAATATTATGAGATTACAGATGGCAAAACAATAGCATATACATCAGACTAAAGAGATGACTCGGATGAGTCAATATAATGGCAATGATCCACATTTTCTAATGAAGGTGTATAAGTAAGTTACCTTTGCTCTTTTGAAATCTACTACCCAATTTTCATTTGTATTTCCTACTTGCAATATCTTTCAAAATTTTTGATCTTGTCATTATTATTTCCTAGTTGATAGCGTTATCGTTGTTTTCTTACTTGAATTCAATGAATCCTGGGGAGATGTTCATTAAAGATGCTTTGGCAAAATGGTTTTGCTTATCATGCTGGTAGTGGAAATGGTTCTTTGCACATTCATTTTGTGTTGTGAAAACTAGCTTCTCTTAATTAATCTAATCTACTCTAGGTAAATGTATAACATCATTATGCTGAGGTCTTGATGGCAAGGTTGCTGTCTCAGGACTTGAAGATGGTATAGTTTCACTACATGATGTAGAAGTAAGTTTTCCATGCTATTACTGTAACATTACCCTTGTTACATCTCAATAAGAAATTCCTTCTGCAAAAATCCTTTATCATTAGAATGTGTTCTTTTCTTATCTCTCTTGAGAAATATTCTGAATTGCTCAAAAGTTGTATGATGCAATGCAAATAGCAAGCTTGCTGAATGAACATTTAGCTGCTAATGGAGATGGCAATCCATGTTTATTGGTCATTTTTGCTGGTGTCAACTTAATATGGACTGTTAGATAGGTCAATTTGAGTAAGATAAGCTTAATGAATCTTATTAGATCATTGAACATGGCCCATTTGTTAAATAGGTCAGTAAATGAGACGAGATGAATAACATTAATGAATTATTCGTTTCACATCATTCATTAATAACATATTCATACACTTTAGGACTTGAATCTAATTGATGTGCTTAATTGCATTCTTTTGTGGGATAGGAAATTGTGACTGTCACGCCCCGACCCTTAAGCATGCGGTAACCCCTATTCTCTCGTGGTCATTTAAATGCGACATCCCAGGATGCGTCACCAATCATTATTTTTATCTTTTAATTAAATGTATGCAGAAGCGAATCATAATCCCCCAGTCAATTACAAAAGTAAGGATAGCAGGAAAACCCAATAAGAACACATTCAAAAGTACTGCTTTATTTATCTACTGATTAATCCTAGGTAGTTTACAAGTACAAGCCCTTACCACGAACATCTTCCTAACGAGCCAATGAAACCAATGAGCCAGGGTTAATCTACTCCCTTCTAATACAGCCATGAACAGTAACAAGTGTTGATTCTCCATCTTACGAATCTGAAAATGGTTATCCATGACAGGTTAAGATAAACTTAGCAACTTAAAGTCCTAAGCCTCGATTAGGAACTTCGCTCATCTCGGGAGTTTGACATGCAACCTAATCCATCAAATCAACCAACACTACCTCAAAGAAAATGATAACATAAGACAATTTAATAAACAGGTGCAATCATAGATGACCCTACCTGACCTTGGCACATGCAACCTGCAGAAACTGTCAATCACCTCACAACAACAATAAGAGGCGTGCAAATAATCAGAGTATTGCACAAAAATTTCTCATATCACACTGTCCACATATGCTCCGATTATTATGACTCTCAAGGCCGAGGCACAACCTTATGGTTGGCGGTCTTTGACCTAAGCCAAGCATCGTTCTCTTCCTTGAGGCATGGCGATGTCATGGGCTCTCTCTCACCAACAGCATTCCCGAAGGAGCATGGGGCTCGCTCGCCTAACGCAGCCCTGCAACAGATTACTGTCAGGCGACCAAACGGTCACGGCACAACCCCATAAGGATTGGTGGTCATCTGAAAATGCCAGGTTCTCAATTTAATGTGATCATGTAACACATCATCAAACAATTCATTTATATCTTTGCTCTGTCCTGAATGCAACATCCATCGTGCTCATGCGACATACGGTTACAAATGGCACATGTGTAAGGAAATATGGCAACAATTAACTCATGGAAAAATTCAATAAATCGAGCGATTTCAATTCCAATCGATATTCGGTCACGCATTTTCTCATTATACACGAGTATAACTAAAATTTTTTGCTTCTGTGTAAACAGTGCCATGAATAGTAAATTGTGAACAATAAATTCTCCGAAATTAATTAATTAAATAAAAATAAATAAACCTAACCATGGTTAATCAATTAACCAAATCATAGTCAATTTAACCTAACCATGATTAAATTCTAACATTGGTTACTTTAAAACTAACCTTAGTTACTTTAATTAATTAACCCTAGTTACTTTATTACTAACTATGGTCAATTAGCTAACCCTAGCCAACCTTAATCAACCAACATAATCAATCAATCAACCTTAATTAATCAAAAGCACACAAATATACTAATTAACCCCTAAACAAAAATTAGGAAATTAACTTACTTGGGTCAGAAATCCAGCGACATCGGCGTGTAGGGGGGAAATGAGGGCTACGGGGGGTAAGTTCGGGGACGACAACAGATGACGAACGGTGGCCAAAACGGGCCAAAATAGCCATTGGAACATCGTTCACGTGGAAGGGGGCAGCAGTGCGGAAACGGCTGTACGGGTTGCCTGTGGTGACTAGGGGTGGCCGGCAGCATGCAGCTGGCTCTCTGACTTAAGTGGTTACACGTTGGGTGGTGGTGGCGGCTCTGGTGAAGGTGGTAAGGCTGGTTTCTGGCGGGAAAACAGAAAAGACAACAAGAAAGGAAGAGAAAGGAAGAGAAGAGAGAGAGAGAGAGAGACGTAGCTTGGCGGTCACCACAGCAGCACGGCAGCTCCAAAACAGTGGTAAGGCGGCCAAGATGGTGGGCGAGGGTGGTCTGGTTGGTTAAGGGGGCATCCAAGGGGAAGAACCATGGAGAAAACAAGAGGAAAAGAGAAAATGAGGGAGAAAAAGTGAGGAAGAGGGGGAGAGTCGTGGGAGTGGGCTGCAACCTTGGGGAGGGAGAGAGCGAGAGAGAGAAAGCAAGAAGCCAAGTCCAATTTTCCTTCCAAAACATCACTTCCCCTCAAGTTTCCTTGATTTTCTTGGCTTTTGTCCTCCAATAATAAATGCATCTTCTTGAAAGGGCAAAATGGCAAATTCCAAAAGTATAGTATACCTTATTATACGCGTATACAGGCCAAGATACTATACGAGCTAGAAGAAAATCGGTTCGGGCTCAAATTGAAGAGAAACAAGCTAGAAAAAGCTAACAGGCTCAAAGGCTTGAAGTTGGGCTTCCTTGGGCCCACTTGGGCTAGCTTGAGCCCACTTGGCCGACCCCTCATAGGCGCAAAGCCCATTCGGCCTCTGGTCAGTCCAATTCCTCTTAGTTCCAATTTTTCGACCCGTTGAATTTTTTTCCGATAATTCCTGGGCTTATTGATAAATTCGAAAATCAATGAGGCAACGTCCAATATTTTAGTCTCGACATTCTTGAAAGTTCGATACCCAAAACCAAATTAAAAATCGGGATTAGAATCTGTCGATTGCAACTCTAGCACGACCTAAACTACCAAGTGGCTTTTAGGATTTCTTGAACGTTTGACCCGTGGTTGATAACTTTTCAATCCACGATCATGCAAATTCAAATTAGAGCGATCCTCGATTATCATATAATTACGATGGGTTAATTGCTCATGCTGAGTACAGGGCCAAAAAGGAAATTGGTTTAATGCCATTCGTAGTCAATATCGAAGTCGTGTAGAATCACTCGTAATCCAACCTCGTATTTCTGCCGCGGTTTATTTCCATTCGCTAATTGGCCTGTAATAGTGCGGTATCATTTTTCTTTGATCCTTATGGTCAAGTGGCCTATCCCTGATTGAATTCACTGGTCGTACGCGTGTCAGTCCTTAATTGCCTTTTCGAATAGGTCAGTTACCATTGAGTGATCAATTCAAGGTAGTTGTGACTAGCAATGCGTCGAGAAATAACCCTTTGGTATATCCCGAAATGAGTCGAAACTCAGGATGTTATAGTCACCTCAATGCTGGTGTTGTCAATGATGATTGAAAATGCTTCAAATGTCAATGCCAAATTTCAGCATAGCGTTTACAGAGGTCAAGCTTATTGTTAGGATTTACACTCGAAGCACACAGTGTTGATAGAACTAGTCATCTAATACGTGCTCATTTTCATCAAATTAATAGTTTATTCTGAATGCTGAAATTCAAATATGTTCAGTTCAGTCAAATTAAAAAGGTTATGCTTTAGGTGACTCCTAAATGATAGAACTTATATGTGCTTTGACTATGCTTGTGGGTGGAAAAGTTCATAGATAACTGGTTATGTAACTAAGCTATAGCTGTTTGGTCAAGAGTATGATGGCTACGAATTTGGTTGATGCTGCTGCATTTTTGCTTCTTTGAGACATCCACAAATTTCTTAACCATCATCCACTTCATGGACTACATTTTGCTTAGAAGAGAGTATGTATTTATATAATGCATAATGAATGTTATCTTACCAATCTAGCTTTCTTTACTTAACTATGGACATGTGGTGTGTTGCTTTTTTTTTTGCTAGTGGTTGCAACAGTTATAAATGTTGTGGTATAATAGTTACTAACATGCTATAAATATTAAGTAGAATGAAAAACTATTGTGAAGCTTCAAGTCCCATGCAGCAGCCGTGGTGTCTCGATAGGGAGGAAGATGCCCAAGTGAACAAGGTTTGCATCTTTCAATTTAAAAGTTGATAAGACTTTTTGATCTTGATTCTTAACAGACAATATTTCATTCTTCATATCTTACATGTTATTTCTAATGCTTTGTTTGCAGTTAAGTTTCCAACTAAGAATCTTATTTCACAGTCCAATAGCCTTAATATTTTCTACCTTGATATGTCTTGTCGAGTTAGTAAGATGTCTTACCGGGTTAGTAAGATGTCTTACCCTCATTATTGTCTCAGAGAAACAATGTGGAGAGAGATTTACTGCAATTTGGAGGATTTGGGGACACCGAATATTTGCGAAGGACACTTGTGAAGGAATTGCAACAAATGGAATGCAGGTATTAGCAAAAGAATTAGAAAGCTGAAATGTAATAGAATCTTGTTTGTGTATAGAAGCTCTTACTTGAATGTGTTGTTTATTGCTCTTTCGTTGTAAATTCTTCACATTAATCCTATATCTACCTTTTCCATTCATAAATGTTCTTACACTTGCCTGAGTGGCCAGAAACTTGAGATTATAATGAGAGATGGAGGGAAAGAAAAGGAAACCATTGGGGTTGGGGGTTGTCTTCTGAGGTTGTCCTCAACAATGGTTTTTCACTTTTCCTCTGTCTACTTATCTAGTTTTTCATATTTAGTTTTAGGTTTGATTACTCGACAATGTACATGGAAGCTTTAATTGGGTGATCTTGTCAGATTTGGTTATCTGTTTAGCTTATTATTCCTTTGTATAGATATACCGTATCTCATGTTTCCTGATTAGGAACTAATTTGAGCTTTGCATTTTCAAGAAAGTTGCCTAGATGCCTTTTTCTTCTATTTCGAAAGGACACTTTGCAAGAATTATTGCCACTATTCCCTCTTACATCAGTCTCAACATCCACCGTATACATTCCCAATTCATTATCCTTCTATGGGGTATATACCATTAATCTGAAACTTCATATATTATCCAGAGATCCCCATTTGCAGAGTACAACTGCTTTTTCATGCTATTCATTTCATTATTTGATTCTATGGGATGACTTTGACTTTGCTTCAGATTATATTTCCTTCCATATACCCGACGAGTCTTTTGTAGATGTAACAAATTGTATAGCGGTAGTGAGGGGACTTACAAATGATTCAAGCAATGTGAAGTAAGGAAGACCTTTGAAGGTTGTTGTGCATCCCTCCTTATCATTGTTTTGTGGATTTGGCTCTATATAAGGTAAAAGCTCGATATATTGTATTTCAAAGTCCAAATTTTCAAATGTGGCTAATATAGTATGTTGGAAACATGAACATCAAATTGTTATGTTGTGAAATAAGATGAATGATTTTACTTGTGAAAACTTGGGAGAATGACGAAATGACGATCCTACCATCAATTTGTGTATATTGCTAGAACCACTTGTGCAAATAACTAGGAGTTGTACCAATTGAAGGTAACTCTTGGATCCAGAGCTTGCATATTGATTTCTTATTCATGATATCTAGAATTCTGTTCTAATAATGTCAATTCACTATTTAAGACATTGATGGCAAAAGGAAAAAACTAGCATGTTGTGCTTTTTTGTCGACTTCTATTCTTTTCAGAGTTTTAAGAAGTGGCTCTGGTTAAACCAAGAGCAAGACCTGTCCAAATTGTTTTTCCAGCATAAATAGTATTGGTCAGGAGCCGATGGTATTAACCCTGTTCAATTGATAACCAGGTGTACCTATCAACTGGTACCCAGCAAACTTGTCAACTAGTCTAGACTAGCTCTGGGCCTTACAAAAATTAAAGTGGTGTTGGAATTGGGTTGGGGTTTGGCACTCCAACCACTTGTAATTAATAAGCGTGCCAACCACTACCTTTCCAATTGGAAAGATAATTATCCATTTTTTCTCATTGGACACTTTTGGCAACTCTTTGGCATTTGAAGATTGCACTACTCAGTTCTTCCCTCCAACTCCAAGAGTTCCTCATATTCCTGGACTAGTACTGTGACGTCCTAAAATTCGAGCCCTTTTAGGGATGAGTGAACGTGAATTTCGTCAATGCATTGTTGGTTGATTCCACTCGGACCCAATCATTTCCGAGATACTGACCTTGAGGGGAAAGGCTACTGAGGATAGAACTCGTGCAACTAAAGAACTCGACCTGGGAAAACGACTCGATCGTGAAACTTGCGTAAGGATGATCCTGTAGTTATGTAGGCCGATTTTAGGGACGAATAGAAGTCGATTCACGGATAGAAATAATGGGATGACGGGTGATTCCGTCTACTGTTATCGAACCCGCGAACGGCCCTATGTCGATCCTTGATAATCGTGTACTTTGAAATAAGAATCTATCCTTCGCAATTTCATGTCGTCAAGGACGTCCATGTGTCGAGAAGTCTTGAACGTGGTTTGGTACGAGTCAGTTACGTGTGAATCCTCAAAGCCGCTTGTCAGTCTGAATTATACCAAAATGACATTTGGGCGAAATTGACAAGGTATGAGAATCCAATATTGGACTTCGAATTTTCAGGAACGTCCGAGATGGACTTTTGGATGGTGCTTCCTTGACAGTCGACAGTGTCGGTTGAGTCGAGTTTTTGAGAAAGGGATTTTCAGACCGAGGAAACGAACCTATGAGGACATGGGCCGGGCAAGAGTAGTGTGGGCCACACGGCCAAGGTGGAACGGCCACCGTGGAAGACCGAGACAATGAACGAGCCCGTTGAACCCAACCGACCCCTTACCCTTCCTAGCTCGTTATCCAAACTCGAGCCAATTCGAGCCCAACAAATTCCCTAGCCCGTTCCTATTCATTCTCCAGCCCGTTTCCTAGGCCCGCCTTTTACTTTCAGCCCAAGGGTACATTGGGATATGTGCAAGGTGGAAATGACCAAAATACCCTTGGATATTTTGAAGAAAAGTCAAAGGAAGAGAGAAGATGATGTCACTTGCTTGGGAGAGTGTAGAAGGCATTTAATGGCATTGAATGGGTCTTCTAGAAGCCCTCACTTCACTCTCTCTCTCCCCTCTTTAGCTCCAAAAATCGCAACCCCTCTCCTCCCTTGTTTCCTTTCTTCCTGCAATTTTCAGCTTCTGACCTTCCACCGAAATCTAAGTTGTTCATTGCCTTCCCGATGGAATCTCGGGCCATGCCACCCACCGTTACACTCGAGAGAGAGAATCCATACAGATGGCGTTGGACGTTCGTTGAACGAAGCCTCCGTCCAATCTGTACGGCCGCCGGAAGCCGGCTGCTCGCCGACCGTCTACTGTAGCGCCCCTGTTGTCCAGTTTCGCCTTTGCTGCTGTTTTTCTCCCATTCCAACCAAACCACCACCCATACCAGCCACAAGTGGTTCTCCCTCGACCCCTAGGTGCCACTGGTTGCCGGCCCGCCGCTCGTCGGAGCTCCGACCAGCCCGTTTTCCTCCGGTCAGCCCCTGTCCTCCTCATGCAGTGCTGTTTTCTGAAGTTGGGGGTGTGAGCAGAAGCTTTTATTGTGATTTTCGCCTCAGGACCGCCTTGGAGTGTCGGGAATGATGTGCCCAGGTGTCGGGTTCGTCGCCGCTGCCGCGTCCGCATCTCCGGCCCGCTTAACGGGTGAGTTTAGCCCCTAATCCCTATTTAGTGCCTAACTTGCTTAAGGTTGGGTTAATTAGTGTTAATGATGGTTTAGGAGGGTTAATTAAATTGTATTAGTCCTAAGATAGGTGGTTAGATAGATGATTAAGATTAGCTTAGCTTAATCTTGCTTAATTATACTTAAATGTTGCTTATGTGTGGTTTATGTGATAATTAAGCTTGTTTAGCTTAATTGCTTAATTGATTGTTTAATTTGTGTTTAATCAATGTTTTGTTTAATTTCTGAATTTAATTTATTATTAATTGAATTCCGGAAATTACTGTTCACGGATTACTGTTCACGGCACTGTTCATCCGAAAGTGAAATTGTGCATAATTTTATGTGCCTTGATCATATGAAGTGAATTGGATGTGCAATGTGCCATAAACATCCGCTTGAATCGTGTGATTTTCACAAAAGAAAGAAAATGGTTTGTCCGAGGGACACCGGAAATGGGCCGCCTTTATGAGAAAGAAAGTGATTTGTTTGAGGGACACTGGAAATGGACCGCTTTTATAAGAAAGGTGGGGAAAATGATTTGTCCAAGGGACACCAGAAATGGACTGCTTTTATGAGAAATGATTTGAGGTTTCATATGCAAGCATGTGTGCATTGGCCAATGCTCAAAGATAATAAGTGGGTTGTGATTGTATACTTGCGTGATCACTAAGTTGAAACCGCCGTCTTGGGAGAGTATCTCTTGACGTTTGTTGGGCATGCGGTCTCAGGAGGGTATCCCTTGATGTTCATTGGGCATGCGGTCTCGGGAGAGTATCCCTTGACGTTTGTTGGGCATGCGGTCTTGGGAGGGTATCCCTTGATGTTCATTGGGCATGTGGTCTCGGGAGAGTATCCCTTGATGTTCATTGGGTATGCGGTCTTGGGAGAGTATCCATTGACGTCTTTTGGGCACGAAAGGGCACGGTTGCACCTCTGAGGAGAAAGGGCGTCGTAGCGCCGTTGCGCCTCGATTGTAGCCCAGTGGGGCAGTAATAATCGGAACACGTGTGGATGCGAGAGTGCATGAGAAAAACGTGGCATCATTGGTTCCGATTATGCATAAGATGATCACATTATTTATGGCATGCATGCATGAATTGATAACGTGCAGGGTGTGGCAATGGCCAGGTGAGATCGCTTGTGATGCGACTCGCATGTGATTGATGAACTGCATCATCTAACGGCCATGTGCATTGCGTGTATTGTGCTGACTTATAACGTGCAGGGTATGGCATACCGGGTAAAGTTGCATGCGAACCGACTTTTGATTGTTGGTTGACCTTGCTTGATGTTTTATTGTTGATTGTTGGTTGTTTGTGGTTAGGTTGAGTGAGGGGTGGTTCTAGAGAGATACCCCAGGTTGAGTTGGTGTACTAACCAGGGCTTAGGGGAAGAACTTGCTGAGATTTTATCTCAATTCGTCGTGGTTAACCATTTTCAGGCCCCTAGAATGGTGCGCCCGCAATGGAGAATCCTGCCCCCGCTTCTCCAGTGATCGACCTGACGGAGTCGAGTCTGAAGGGTCCAAGTGACCGTGGTGTTGAACCCGAGGGTTCATTTTGTATAGTTGGATTAGCTTAGTTTCTTTTTGGCCTGGCTTAAATGAGGGATCGGCCCTTTTTTAACAGGCTTGTAATTCGAAAGATGATCCTCCGTTAGTTAATCTAGTAAATTGTATAAATGAGTAGTTGAGGTTTCTGCTGTTCATCCCTCTATCCCTGATTGATTGATTGATTGTTTGTTGGATTGGGGATGGTTCGTCTTCCGCTTGCGCATAACGAAAGATTAAAATGAATGGTCATCAACGAGTCCTGGGACGTCGCTTTCAATTGACCATGGTAAGGGGTTGTCACGAGCTCGAGAGTCGGGGCGTGACAAGTACTTGGAGAAACTGGTTTAATTGATGATGGTCAAGATTCATTCGTAGAGCTCTTAAATTTCTGAAGCAATGTGTCAATATCCTTTGCAGTGGAGATAAAGACGGGGTTTTGTGTTTCAATATATATGGTGTCTTTCCAATTGGAAATGTTTTAAGCCTCCTATCTGTTTAGATCAAATGTTTAGCAATATAGTCTATCAGATTCAGTCAATGAGTACTTCTTTCTTTCTTGCTTCCATACATATGTCTTTATTAATAAATGGATTTGATGGCTGAAATCAGTATTACCTAAAATTAATGGGCTAGTTAATTAAACAACTATACTAGGTGAAGTTATTCTTGTAGAAGTTCTAGATTTCATTTCTATTGGTCACTTTAGAGATGACACCTTTGACTTCGATATAGCACCATTATCCAAATATTTTGTTGTTTGTCTTGGGTGCTCCTTCTACCTATACTGCAGTTGAAGCACCTAAAAGAGAATTTGGTGTCTTTCTGGGTTAGCCTGCTATACAGACTTTCCTTTTGTTTCAAACTCGAGTTTTTGCTCTTTTTTAGGGAGATTGAGAGAGCCTATACGACCATCGGTTGGGGAAAGTGTTCTCTGTGTTTGTAAGCATGCTTGTGCATAGATAGCTCTCTTTGAGGGTGTGCAACTATGAGAAAATTTAGAGAACATGATGAACTTCTCAACAAACATTTGATTAGTCTAGAAACGGGTGCTGGAGAATTGTTCTGATTAGTGTCATAGGTTCCTATAGTTGTCTCTTTAGTTACATGGAGCAAATCCTTATAGTCCTTGTTGGGACTCTCCCAAATGGACTTCCTAATGTCCATTGCCTACCACCAAATCTATTAGTGTGGAATATAGTTTCCTAACGGGAGGTTTTTCAGATCTATAAACAAATTTGTGAATTGTCAGTGATGATTTGATCACAATGTCCTGACTCGATTGACTACCTAAAGTCAATTCCAATATCTATGTCCTATACCTAGAACAGGTTATTTTTCACTTTAAGATGAGATATTTAGATGGAAAATTAAACATGAAATTAGGAAATCACTTGTTATGAAAATTGATGTAGCTCATTTTCTTCTGGGTTTTCTTTTTTATTTGAAAAGATGCTAGTGGTAGGAATACTAAGTTTCTAGGGAACCACAATGTGCAACTGCTAATTTAAGGCCTTCCAAGTTGCAATGTAAAGTAGATACTCTGTAGTCTGGTTTTGAGGTAAGATCATTTAAAGGCCTTCAGAAAAGTCGAATCAATACCTATACTGCACTTGTGCTGTTGTCCATGAAGTTTACCTTTTTTGCTCAAGTTGTTGTTTCTCTCAGTTTTCTAGTTCCATCATTGACCTAACCCAAAAATGAAGGTTGTGTTGCTTGGTAATCAGTCATTTATTGCTTCTTGCTATGTGATTGCCGTAATGCATAGGAATATGCACCAGAATATACATGAATGTGATATTCCTACGACAACCAAGGAGAGAGACACCATTTGCTGACTCTTGAATGCTTCCATGAGGAAGGAACACTAACTACCATAGTTGCCTCTAAAGAGCCTCCATGTTTTTCAACTAATGGGTTAATGATAGTTGGCCTTTTTGCTCTGCTGTGACTAATTTTATTTTCCTTCCTAATTAAGCTTCTGATATATTTCAACTTCATTTCATGGTAAATTGTCTTGTTTTTAGTTTTCCCATGCATTAGGAAATGCAAACTACAAATAAACCTTAAGAGACACTTTCCGAAGCTTTGGGGATCAAGTTAAACTTCAAGTTATGCAAAAGAACCTAGACTAAATGAAGCAAAAAATTATTGGACCCACGGTGATGTTCTTGGCCCATATCATCGTTTTGTTTCTCATGCCATAGTTATTTTGGATTGCTTGCTCTCATGGACTTACGCGGTGGTGTGACATTTTTATGGGATTGGAAAGTGGAAGTAGTGCCTAAGACTCTATTTGAATGCTTTTGAAGGGGTTGATTCAATGGATATTAGGGGTAGTTATCACTAGACTCTATTTGAATGCTTTTGAAGGGGTTGATTCAATGGATATTAGGGGTAGTTATCACTATAGCTGGGTAGAAGGATCAAGGCTTTTATTAATCAACTATATTTTGTATTCAATTTAGAGTATTTAATTCGAAACAAGAGAGTATATGTATTTACTAAGAAGGTTTTCAAAAGTAACTGTCTAACTTCTTCTCCTTAAAACTAGAACAACAGTCAAAACAATATTTTGTATGCTCTTGCAAGGCTCAAATAAATGACAATTCCACCTCATGAGTTGCATTGATCTTAGAAAATAATGTGATGAAAATTGTCTTTCGTAGCAAAACCAAGCTGTGGATAGATGTTTAATTATTTATGTATGTCAAGCATACTTATCGTCATTTTCTAAAATTTATTATGGGTTATAAATTAGTCTGTGATTGTCCATAGTTTATTGCTCAAAATGCTCCGGTGACCCACAAAGAATTTCATTCACTTTGTGATGTGTAAGTTTTAGTCAACAGTGTCTTCAACAAGTTCTCCTGAGCATGCAACCATCAAATGACAAAGATCCTTGGATAAAGCCATCTAATGATAACAGTTACATTCCAGTTAGCTTGCTCTAGTGAAACATCTAACATGATATCTGGAATAATCCAATCATATAGGAACAAACTTACAACGGGTACATTTGAAGTTTAGCAAACAGTCAGCATCTTACGTCTATCAAAATATTATCCAAGCAGTTTGACATTTACTGCGTATGGCTCTTTGACATTTTCATTGAAACATGTTTAGTTACCACTGAGCTTTTACGTGATAGTTTCTCTGTCAAATTCCAATAACGTGTTCATGAAAGGCAATGTAACTCGTAGGTTGATGTATCATTACCCTGATAATATAACAAATGGTTCCTCTATCTCGCATGATGAGGTGAGGAGAAGAGATAAAGAATAAAAAAAAAGAATCAAACGGTTGGAAGATGTATGCATGGCTTCCATCGCTTAGTGCTTGGTACCTCAATATTCCAAAAGAGGTTGCACTAGGATTTAGTGTTATTCAAATTTCAGGTGAAAATTCTGTTCTATTTTTTTTTATTAAGTTTATGTAGGGGTGATTGTATACCATATTACGATTATATTAGGATTGTTTATATGCACTGATATAGGTATGAACTTTGTTTGGTTTTATGGAAAGTAAAAGTCATATTAATCAGGATATTATCGTCATCCTTAAAACGAAACTGATGGTTAAAATGGAGCAATTTTGAGGCATTTTTATTGGAATTAAGTCTAAACTTTGCATGATAGAAGGACTTTCCTTCTGATAATTTTAAATGCCCAAGTTGACTTTCAAGAGTCACCATAAGCTGAACAACATGACGGCTCATACTTTGAAGCCTGAATAATTTTGTTCATGCTTAAGGTTTTCACCCGACCTTTAAGTATCATACAATCTTTCAGTAGAAACCTCTAGAAATCGATGAAGTCTAGATGTTGAAAGTGGTGGGACAAAAATGCAGGAGTTACTATTGGAGAGTTTTGAACATTGTTGCATGATGCGCATGTCATTTTTGTCCACAACCATTAGGGGCCTACCAAGTTTCTGATTACATTTTTTGTTTCCATTTCTATAGAAACTGTTTTCAATGTTTTTTCACAGAAAATTTGTTCAGTGAAAATGATGTATGTTGTTAGGGATGAAAGTTATGAGAATATGCTCGTCACGGTAGGAAAATAGGCTTATTTGAAATCTCCATGTTTGCATGTGGAATGTGAACACTAAAAAGTCGTCTTTAATTTTTAATTCTGATTTTAAGAATACTTTTCCTTTCATCAACTGCTTTAGAAGTTTCTGGACTGTTGACACTCTCAGATAGAACGAGAACAAATTTATGAGAATCTTCATCAGTCGAATACCTCCTTAGACTCTCGATATCTTCCTGTCTGCAGTAAAAACGAACTTCATCAAGTTGCTCAACAGGCTTCTGACATCGAAGATTTACTTCATGTTGTCTAGACATCATTATCGGTCATGCACAAGCAGTGGGCTGATGCTATGAACATATTTCATGAGAAGTTTGATTTGTTAACAAGTCTTACTAATGACCATGGTTAGTGGTCCTGTTGATACAGAGCAGTAGATGGCTTTTTATTGTTCTTCATTTAACTGTTATTGTCTGCTTATCTAGGTCTTGACTCTTCTGCTTAGGAGGAATTTGAGTCTTGTAGGCGGTGCTAGGAATAGTCCTGCGGTCCATCAGTTTCTTGTTAATTCTCTGGGTGAAGTGGTACAGCTGGTTTTTTATGTTCAGGTGTCGCTATAGTATTTTTGTTCTTTTTAATTGGTTTTTATAATCTTAGTATGCTAGTTTGTTCAATGATAGTGTATGATACATGCATCGAAAGTTGTCTATGGCACTAGAAAAGAACTTCAACTGGTTGTCGTCAATCATCTACAAGTGCACGTTATTACCTTTTCATTTGGCTTCTCTTTGATAAATTATTGAGTTTTAAGCATCGCATAGAACAGTCTTGGATGGTGATCAGACAAATGTAGCAATTTGTTATGGTAAGTGTTGGGAACGCGAATATGCGAAAAATAAAAGTAGGGAAGAAAAAAGAGGGCAAGCAGGAACTTTTACGTGGAAAACCCTTCCAAAATCAAGAAGGGAAAAACCACGGTGCCGCAGTAGGCAATCTCTTCACTATCAGTATCAGTGTTACAAGCTCAGGGTTACAAAGCTTCAGTGTTTTAACTATAAAAGAAATTGTCCTATTTATAACAGGAGTTTGGGGCATACATATTAAAGGAAATTACATGTATGCTATTAGTAGTAATATAAACTCTATTTCCTTTAATATCTCAGGATGGATGATCTACTGGGAAGTGTCTGCCTACAATAATATTTTTCCTCCATCAAACTCCACAGTTCCATCAATCTCCCACTTGGAGGCTGATCTTCAAAAAATAGCAATAATCTTTTATAGTCTTCATCTTTTCAACCCAAATTGTCCTTGTGCAGTGACCCTCCTCATCACTTACCATGGAGGCCAACTAAGGTAATGCACAATCTCAGTTTCTCAGTGGTAACAACCTTTGTTAACATATCTGTTGGATTTTCTGCACCAATAATCTTTTTTAATGACAATGTCCCATCATCTATCAACTGACGAATTTGATGATATTTTAACTCAATGTGTTTTGTTCTTGAGTGAAATACCGAATTCTTTGCAAGACAAATAGCACTTTGATTATCACTAAAAAGAACACTGTTATCTTGCTCCTTGCCTATCTCCTTCAGAAAATTTTTCAACCAAATCATCTCCTTACCAGCTTCAGATATAGCCACATACTCTGCTTCAGTGGTTGAGAGAGATACACAAGTTTGAAGTCTAGACATCCAACTGATTGCAATGCCACCTAAGGTAAAAACATAACCTAAGGTACTCTTCCTATTATCCAAGTCACCACCAAGATCTGCATCAACAAAGCCTTATAAAGTTGCACTATTTTTCATAAAACATAATGACATACCTGAAGTGCCTTTCAGGTATCTTAATAACCACTTTACAGCTTCCCAATATTTTATTCCTGGATTTGCCATGTATCTGCTCACAACTCCCACTACATGAGCTATGTTTGGTCTAGTACACACCATTGTGTACATTAAAATACCAACAACTGATGCATAAGGCACTTTAGTCATGTACTCCCGCTCTTCATTCGTCTTTGGTGATTGCTCCTTTGAGAGCTTGAAGTAACTTCCTAAAGGAGTATTTCTGGGCTTTGCATTCTGAACTCCGAATCTGTCAAGCACTTTTTCATTGTACTTTTCTTGAGATAACTTTAGAATTCCTTTAGATCTATCCCGCGTGATGCTCATCCCAAGAATTTGATTCGCTGTGACCAAGTCCTTCATCTCAAACTCTTTCAACAATTGCTGCTTTAGTATGTTGATCTCTCTCATGCTAGATCCTGCAATGAGCATATCATCCACATACAACAGCAAAATAATATAGCAGTCATCAATTTTTTTGAAATAACAACAGTGATCCATGTCACTTCTAGTGAACCCGTTACCACACATAAATGTGTCAAATTTTTTGTACCACTGTCAAGGAGCCTATTTTAAGCCATACAAACTTTTCTTCAATTTGTAGACATAAGTTTCTTTTCCAGGATCTTGAAAACCTTCCAGTTGTACCATATAAATATCCTCCTCCAAATTACCATGGAGGAATGCAGTCTTAACATCTAATTGCTCTAGATGTAAATTCTCTGTAGCAATACTTAATACTGATCTTATAGTAATCAATTTCACAACTGGAGAAAAAATCTTTGTATAATCAATTCCTTCTTTTTGCTGAAACCCTTTTACTACTAACCTTGCTTTGTACCTCTTGCTGTCATCGGGTTCTTCCTTGACTCGATACACCCACTTGTTCTGCAATGCCTTCTTCCCATCTGGTAACTGAGTTAACACCCAAGTTTTGTTTTTATCGAGTGAATCCAACTCATGCTGCATTGCTAACTCCCACTTAACAAAATCTTCAACCTGCACTGCTTTTGAAAAATTTTATGGTTCACCAGCATCAGTCAAAAGCAAATAATGCAATGACGGAGAATATCTCTGTACAGGTTTATGTATTCTACTAGATCTTCTCAAAGTGGGATTAGGTGTACGTGATTCTTGTTCAGCAATAGTTTTAGGAATTTCAACCAGAACACTTTTAGAATTCTCTTCCAATTCAATCTATGTATTCTCTACCAAATTTTCCTTCACACTAGATTCTGCCACGGATTTGTCCTTGTACAACATGTTCTCATTAAATGTAACATCAGCAGTTCTTATTATTTTTCTATTTTGTTCATCCTAGAACCGATAGCCAAAATAATCAGAACCATATCCAATGAAAAAACACTTGTTAGCTTTTGCATCAAGTTTATCTCTATTTTCAGAATCTACGTAGACATAGGAAACACAACCAAAGACTTTCAGATGCGAGAGACTTACCTTCTTTCCACTCCATTCTTCTTCTGGTAACTTAAAATCAAGTGGAATCGAAGGTCCTCTATTAATTAAATATGCTGCCGTATTAATTGCATCTGCCTAAAACATCTTGGGTAATCTTGCATGCAACCTCATACTTCTTGCACACTCATTCAGAGTTTTGTTCATCCTCTTAGCAACTCCGTTTTGCTGCGGTCTATTGGGAACAGTTCTTGTCATTCTGATTCCGTTCTCTGCACAAAATTGCTTGAATTTCTTGCTATCATATTCACCACCATTATCAAACCTTAAACATTTAATTTTCAGGCCAGTCTCGTTCTCCACTTCAGCTTTCCATCTTTTGAAAATAGTAAACACGTCAGATTTAGTTTTTAGAAAATAAACCCATACCTTTCTAGTGGAGTCATCAATAAACGTGACATAATAGCGCAAACCTCCAAGGGATTGCACAGGAGCTGGGCCCCATACATCTGTATGCACCAACTCTAATTTTTCTTTCTTTGGTTCTTTTCCAATCTTCAAAAAACTAACACGTTTATGCTTACCCATAACACAATCTTTACATAGACCAATATCTAGGGACTTCAAATCAGGCAATTTTTCCCTTAGATGCTAATATCTTCATTCCTTTTTCACTCATATGTCCAAGCTTGTGGTGCCATAATTTAGAATCAATTTATGATTCAGCAATTGTTGCAGTTTCTCTATTGATTTCAGTCACGTATAGTGTTCCTAACTTTGTTCCACGTGCTACAACCAGAGCACCTTTAACAATTTTCCAAGAGCCATCTCCAAAAATAGTCCTGTAACCTGTGCTATCTAGTTGACTTATAGAGATTAGATTTCTCTTAAGTCCTGGAACATATTTGACATCATGCAACTTCCATTGATATCCGTTAGTAGATTTTATATAAATATCACCATTTCCCATAATATCCAAAAGTTCATCATCAGCAAGATAAACCTTTCCAAATTTTCCAGCAACAAAATTGTGCATTAATTCTTTGCATGAAGTAGAGTGAAACGACGCACCTGAGTCAAGAATCCACGACTCAATTGGACTGTCAATGTTCAAAATTAAGGCATCGCTATTTTGAGTCTCTTCAAAAGTTACATTAACAGATTTTTCTTCCTCTTGATTTCGATCTCGATATTGAATTTTCTTCTTTAGAGCTCTACAATCTCATTTTAGATGTCCCTTCTTTTCGCAATTCCAGCAAATAATTTCACCATGAGGTGGTCTCAATTTGCTTCTCCCTCTGGACTTTGATCTACCATGGTACTAGTTTCGTCCCCGTTGATTGCTTCTCCCTCTACCTTCAATATTTAAGGCAGCACTCGAAAATTCACCCGATTCTCTTCTGCGAATATCCTCGCTAAGAATCAAATCTCGGATTGCTTGAAGCTTCAACTTTTTCTTACCAGACGAACTACTTACTGCTGTCACAGTTGCACTCCAACTTTCAGGTAGAGAAGATAATAAGATTAAAGCCTTTACCTCGTCATCAAATTTGATATCCACCGAACTCAACTGAGTTGTGATCACGTTGAATTCGTTGATGTAATCTGTCACAGAAGCACCCTTGTCCATCTCCAGATTGAAAAGACGACGCATCAAATATGCTTTGTTTGATGCAAAAGGTTTCTCGTACATGTCAGACAACGCCGCCATCAAATCCACCGTTGTCACCTCATTGGCAATGTTGAAAGCAACGTTCCGTGCCAATGTAAGAGAATCAAACCTAAAGCTTGTCGATCTAACAATTCCCACTTTGCTTGCTTCATAAATTCTGGTTTCTCTCCAGATAGAGGTTGATGCAAATTCTTCTGATACAGCATATCCTCGATCTGCATCTTCCAGTAACCAAAATCTTTGCCATCAAACCGGTCAATCTTCACATTTCCTTCGTCCATATTCGCTCCCACTATTTCACCAAAACCAAGCTCTAATACCAGTTGTTGGGGAACGCAAATATGCGAAAAATAAAAGTAGTGAACAAAAAAGAGGGCAAGCAGGAATTTTTACATGGAAAACCCTTCCAAAATCAAGAAGGGTAAAACAACGGTGCTGCACTAGGCAATCTCTTCACTATCAGTATCAGTGTTACAAGCTCAATGTTACAAAACTTCAGCGTTTCAACTATAAAAGAAATTGTCCTATTTATAACAGGAGTATGGGGCATACATATTAAAGGAAATTACATGTATGCTATTAGTAGTAATATAAACTCTATTTCCTTTAATATCTCAGGATGGATGACCTACTGGGAAATGCCTATCCACAATAATATTTTTCCTCAATTAGACTCCACAATTCCATCAGTAAGTTATGCTTCATACATTTTGAGGCACACCATATCTTTTAGAACATCTTGATGTTGAATTCTTATACGAGCCAATGATATGCAGCGATATGGCTTACTAATATTAAGTGGCTGGAAAGGGTTTGGTAAAATCTGATTTAATTCTGATTTATCAAGTTGGCAATCTCTACTATAAGTGTAGAATAGAAATTATAGGTCATAATCATTGGTTTGAATTTGAACTTGATCTAAGTTTGGGCTTTCAGAATACTGTACATGGAGATACAGATATGGAAATTATTATGCATTTACATTATAATTTATAGGTAAAGAGATATGTTCTCAGTTTCAAAAGGAAAAACTTTACTGCCTGCTTCGATCTTAATATACATCCCTCATAATTGCAAGAGTTAATCTTTGTATACATGAGTCATGTTCAACTCTTTTTACCTACTAATAGCACTATCTGAGCCTAGGAGAAGTTAAGACTTATTTATACTACCAATTCCACTCCTTGGACTCGATGTAGTAAGTGAAACTCTACTTTCTTACGGTATGATTACTGCCGACAAGCTAAAATTAAGAATGAAAACTCAGCTATAAGAAGAAAATAAGCAAATAAATTAACTGGCGGGCACTCAGATGATGGTGAATCGAGCCTACATTAATCTCATCTGTGATGCTTAACTTGGTTATGAGAGCCTCTGTTCACAGCAATTTGTTCACGTACTTAGATATGGGAATTCATTAATATTTATTTTTTTGAACCATCTTTCCAATTAGATTGTCATTTTTTTAAGCTAATCACCATTTTTTTGGCTGTGCGCTGCTAAAGATGTTGAGTTCTAGTGAATGAAAATGGTTTACTAAGTCACATGCGAAATAGATTTGTATTAGGTGTCTGATTTACTTGCCTAAATACTAGGATTTTACCACTTTCAAACGAGTTTTGTATGTTAGTCTTCGTATTCATAGTGTTATTCCATTTTGGGAAGGCATTGGTATCTCTTTGGATCCAAAGTTTCTCTTGAACTTTTTAGATCGTGACTTTAGGCTGTAGAGGCACTCTTTCATTATGCTAAACTCACTCATAAAAGGAATCACGACTGAGTTAATGGAGTGTTTTTGCGCTCGATAAAAGCATGCTATGTGGATGATGGTTAAGCTGATTAGCGCAAAATCATATGTGAGATGTTAGTTTTCATACTTGAAACTACATGATTAGATAACAATGTCGTGATAAAGGGTAATTGGAATAACTTAAAAATCTTCAGCACGGATGTAAATTTCTTTTAATAGATCAAAAGTTCAACTATAGGGCACAAGGGGGTGGAAACCCATGCAAGAAAAGAGCCCAAAAATTAAAGCCATATGCAGAACGAACAACTCTCAAAACCAAAAGCGAGTTCAAATACAAGATAAATCATCGACTATATCAGCCAAGGCATTTACATCCATATGCAGCCTCCACGATACCAAAAGTGTCCGACTTTTAGCCAGATTTCAACAAACGGAAGATTTCCCTCCATGGAAACCTCTTTTGTTCAGCTCCTTCCAAATGAGCCTAGAAACAGAGAGGAATCGAGTTAAAATCCCTCTTTTCTTGTGGCACTATAAACGGATGCCCCGCCAAGACTAGAGTTCTTGCTCCATAAAAGCTCCAATAACCCAAAGATAATTCGGTGCGAGCACAGGAAACCGTCCAAACCATTCTTGTCCATATACGGTGAAGGAGGAGATGCTGCACGGACTCTGCCTCCTCCTTGTGGAGGAAACGCCTGCTAACCAGTATTTTGCCTCTTTGTTTTAGGTTATCTAAATGGAGGATTCGTTCCCAAGTTGCATCCCAAGCAAAAAGAGAAACTCTAATTATGGAAAATCCGTTCTACCGCCAACAACCTCCCTATCGGGCAGCTTGTAGCGAGATTTTACTAGAAAGGCTACATCTAGAGCAGAACCAGTCGTGGCAAAGACATGAGAGATTTCGATTGGTGTCTTCCATTGCTCTTGACGTTAATGACCATCTTCTCCAGCAGGAGTGCATCCCTCGGTAAAAGCAGCACTGGCGACGCAAGTTTACATCTTGTCGTCGAAAGAACGATATGCAAACCTGGCGATCTCCACGCACTTCAGATGCTGAGCCAAGCACGTGAAGTTTTGCAGCTGACAGAATTCCTCTGCATCGTAGACAAGAGGAATGGCTGGATTAAACGTGGCCTGCACATTTATTGGCAAAAAGACTTGGTGATCCGTCCAAAGTGTGGACGAGGATAAGCATAGACACGAATGACGTCGGTCACCGACTGAAAATGATTCCGTATGTTCAAGTCTGATATGCAATCGACACAAATTGGGGGAAGAAAAAAAAGTGCACGGAAAGGGGTTGGATTTCAGGTGGTGATGGCAAACGACGAAGTCGAGTATTTCTATCCGGCCAAGTGTTTGGGGCTTGGTTGAGTTTGAGCTTGGCCCGTCGTCTCGACATGTTAAAGATGCTTGAATGTACTCTCGTGAGATGCCGACTTGAATAATTCATTAGCATATTTTCTTTATTTCAAATGGCAAATGAGGATTAATTATTGCATTTTTTTTCCAAATTACAATTTCAACAACTAATCCACCACCACGTTCGCATCGATGTCATGTCCCATGAGTCCTCCGCAGCTTCCATAGCAGCTCTGCTGGAACAGAGCTAAGCCTCCTTCCCATCAGGCCACTTCGTTTTATTTGGGTGTGCAGCAAGATTACCATTGAACATATGGGCCTGAATCAAACAATATCATTTCTTGGACAAACCTGAACATAATGTCATGTCATATATGACCTTGACACGGATTAACGCTTATTTTGTTTTGTGAAAAATATTCATAAAAATAATCACTTAAATCGCTTGAAATAATCAACCATGAAATACATCTTGTTATCGATGATAATTAATGTCAAAATATTTTCGTGCATGACAAGAATGTCTTGCATTCATTCATTTTTGTAACCATAGAGCATTTTTTTTAAAACAATTTTCAAATTGTTCGCTTTCCATGAATGATTTCGGCTAGTAATTCAATATAGATCCCTGTTGTGGAATTAATATTGACTTTATCTTTTCGATTGGAAATTAAGAGCGATGGACATGTGTCCCACTTTCTAGTAGATAAAAGCGTAGTGATTTGATCTGGACCTCATATGATCTCAATAAACAAGCGTGCATGTGGGCTATGTGCAGTTTGAAAATTGAAACCCAAATGGACGGACCACTCGAACTGCATTTAACTTATAGATTTTTCTCTTTTCTTTTTAATCAGCAATGATGCACATTAGCGTTTAGGAGCGCACCGCTTTTGTCTACAGCAGCAAAACCCACTTGATCAAAATTCTAGTTCGCAACAAAAAAGAAAAATCGTAAAAAGCAATAATATTTCGTAAAAGAAATGCCTAAACACTTAATCAAAAGTTACCATTTTTCTTTTCAATGCACTGCTTTTCTCTTTCATTTTTTCATCTTCTTTTTTCTTTTTCGTATTGCTGTGCTGTTCTGTCTGGAGTTTTTTTTTTTTTTTTTTATCCTTTTGAGAAGTTTTGCGATTTTGTTTCTGGACGATCTGTGGAGCAATTAATCAAAAGTTCATATCAGGTATAAGCAATGCAAAAAATGAACGAACATAAGATAGACGATAACGTATTCTTACGACCGGCGAAGGAGGGGTCGCCGGTTCGCCGGCGCTTGCTTCCGTTTCAGCTTCAAGTTCCGACGAACTGGAGAAGGATTCGCCGGCCGTGGTCGCGGAGGACTCCGGAGGCGGGTGGGTGCATCGTCGCTTCAATCGGCGGAGGCTGGGGACGGTCTCTCCTTGGTAATTGCTTCGAATCGCGAAAGCTCTCTCTTTTTTGTCTATTCAGTGTGTGAAGTGCTTGCAAGTCTATATGGGAACATGATGATGAACTGAGAAGTTGGTGTTTTACAGAAAAAGTGCAAGAGTGAATGAAGGTGATGCGAGTGGAAATCTGGATTCTGTTCTAGTTTATGCAGTGGTGATTGTACTTGGTATTAGGATTATATTAGGTTGTTTATGTGCACTGATAGTTGTTTCAGCGGTAAATAACTTTTTTTGGACATAAGGAAAGTAAAACGCGAAGTAACTCAGGATCACATCATCATCCTTAAAAGGAAATGGATAGTTAAGGTAGAGTAATTTGGGGGCAGTTTTCTTAGAAATAACTTTGAACTTTACATGATGGAAGAACTTTCCTGCTGATAATTTTAAATGCTCCAGTTGACTTTCAAGGGTCACCATAAGCTGAACAGCATGATGCCTCATGCTTCAAACCCAACCTGTAATTTTCATACTATCTTTCAGTAAAAGCCTCCAGAAATCTATGTAGTTCAGATGTTGAAAGTTGTGAGGCAAATTTGTTGCAAAACTTTAGACATCGTTGCATGATTCCACGTCATTTTTGTTCTCGACTGCTCAAGGCCTGCTTAGTTTTGGGAAACTCCATTAGTTTCCATTTTCATAGAAACTGTTTTCAATGTTTTTTGACAAATATTTGTTAAGTGAAAACAATGTCATTGGGGATGAAAATTGTGAGAACATGCTTGGGTTACATCACATTCCAAAAACAGGCTTAGTTATTCCAAATCTCCATGTTTTTGTGTGGAATGAGAATACTAAAATGTCATTTGCAGTTTATGATTTTGATTCTGAGAATAGTTTTCCTTTTATTCATCAACCGCTTTCAGAGTGTCACCAAATGCATTTTCTGGTCTGTTTTAATTCTCAAATTGAAATCAAAACGGACTTTTGAGAATCTTCATCAGCAGAATGCCTCCTTAGATTATCAATCTCTTTTCTGTCCGTAGAAAAATGAACTTCATCAAGTTGCTCAACAGGCTTTGAACATTGAAGATTTACTTCATGTTATCCAGACATCATTGTCAGTCATGCATAAGCAGTGGGCTGATGCCATTAACATATGTCATGAGAAGTTTGATTTGCTGTCAAACCTTGTTAGTGACCTGGGCAAGTGGTACTGTTCATACAGAGTGATAGATGGCATTTCATTTTTCTTCATTTAATTATTTTCGTTTGCATATCTAGGCCTTGACTCTTCTCCTCAGGAGGAATTTTGAGTTTTGCCAGTGGTGATAGTACCCATCTTGCAGTCCATCAGTTTCTTTTTAATTCACTGGGTGAAGTGGTATGGCTGATTTTTTAAGCTGTGTTGATGCTACAGGACTTTGGCTTTATTGGTTGGTTTTTATAATCTTAGTCTTCTAGTTTGTTCAATGATAGGATATGAAGTGTGTATCAAAAGTTGTTGTGGCACTGGAAAAGAACTTCAGCTAGTTGTCCTTAATCATCTGCAGGTGCACGTTATTATCTTTTCATTTGGCCTTTCTCCTTGATAAATTATTATGTTTGAAGCATCTCAGATAACAGTCTTGGAGGTGATTAGATAGAGATAGGAATTTGTCATAGTAAGTTATGCTTTGCTCATCTTGAGACACACCATATATTTCAGAACATTGTGATGTGGATTTTTCATGCAAACATATCGCATGATATGGATTTGGATATAAAATGTTTATACATTCACATTATAATTAGCAGGTGTAGGGATATGTTCTCAGTTTAAAAGGAAAGAGTTTATTGCCTGCTTCGATCTTAGCACTTAAGCCTTCATAATTGCAAGAGGCAATTTTGTACCAAAGAATCGTATTAACTCTTTTTACCTACCAATATTACTATTAGAGCCAAGGGGAAGTTAGACTTATTTATACCAAATTCCACTCATTGAACTCGATGTAGTAAGTCAAACTCTTCTTTCCTGTGTTATGTTTACTGTCAACAAGTTAAGGATGAGAATGAAAACTCAGTAATCTGAAGAAAATGAGCAGAAAACTAACTGGGGAGGGGGGCGCTTGGATGACAGTGAATCGAGCCTACATGGATCTAATCTGTGATGCTAACCATGGTTATAAGAGCCTCTGTTTGCGATCATTTGTTTAGTACTTAGATGTGACAATTGATTAATTTATATTATCTTTTTATCATATCTTTAGATCACAATTTTTGATATACCGCTTCTTTTTTGGCAGAATAATGCTGAGGATATTAAGTCCTAGTATTGAAATTGGTTTTACTAAGTCGCGTGCCAGATAGATTCGTGTTAGGTATTTGTGACCTACTTACGCATTATACTTGCATTTTTCCTCTTCAAATCAGTTTTGTATACTACTCTTAGTCCTTTGTACGTGCTCCTTTTTTGGTAGTGCATTGGTAGCTCTTTGGATCCAAAGTTTCTCTTGAAGTTTTTCGATCTTGACTTTCAGTAGTGGCAGCACCCTTTTGTCACGATGATGTTACTCGCAAAAGGAATTACAACTGTGAGTTGATAGTGTTTTTGCCAATGTAGATGATGGTTATGCTGATTAAAGCACAAAATCTTATGTGAGATGTTGATGTTGGTACTTGAAACCATATAATTAGATAATGTTTGATGGAATAAAGGGTAATTGAAATAACTTACAATCCTCAGAAAAGTGTAAGTTTCCTTTTATAGATTATATAGTTCACCCGTAGGGCATCAAGGGGGTGCAACCCATATACAAAAGGAGCCTAAGAAACTAAAGCATTTTCCAGTATAACTCCCAAAACCTAAGGGGAGCTCAAATACCAGATATGTCATTGACTGATCAACCAAGGCATTTACATCCATATGCAAGTTTGGGGCATCCTGCTGGCATGAATTGGATAGCAGACTAGGCTCCATTTTGTTATTGAATTTTCCAGTATAACTTTTATTGGTCAGAGACTCTAGAGTATGATGTTTGGTTCAAACTCATTTTGCAGAAGATGAAGATGGCTTGTAATGACCATTTACTGTGTAAAGCATTTTCTTTCGTAAACTTTTAACTTCAATGCTTCCAGCAAGTAACTTATGTGGAGTGTGTCACTTTCTTAATAAGAGATGATATTTGACATATGGGGTTAAGTAATTGAAGTATTGTTATTTACTTAGCAGCCTGCTGTAGAAATTATTGGCTTTAGAATGGGTGAGCTCAGGGGTCTTTCAAGATGGTGTTCTATTTATCTAGGTATTGGTTTGGATGAGACACTGGTGGATAATGCAGTAGAAAAGGCTGAAATGCTGCTTGTACAGGTTGCATGTGAAACTAGTATGCCTGTTACAATCTTTCTTGTGATTTCTCTACCTTTCTTGATATCTTCTGTTTGCAACTATTGTAATATCTTCCCTATCTCTCATCAAGTATGGAATCATGTCTTTAGTGACTAAATTACTAAATTTTAGACATAAAGTTGAACTATTTGTAGATAAGACATGAAATCGGTGCTCAGAATGACATATAGATGTAAGTCAAATAGCGTTTAATTATTTGAAAACTGAGCTTGTTATTGACATTGTAAAGGAGTCATTGTTAAACAGTGGGCCTTTACACATAACTTGAACCTGTTCAACAAAGGTCCATTTAGTACCGGTTGAGTTCGTTACAGAATGCTGACAATAATATTGTTGTTTTGTTGATATCGTCATGCTTTTGAAGGAGCAAAAAAGAGAAACTGCACAAGTTTTTCATATCTTTGCTTCCCATGCCTCACACAACTTGGGGTTTGTTTGTACCTTTTCAGTTCTCAAATGCTACCCTGAAGAAATGCAATCTTATTTGTTTCAAAACAAAAAAAATTATAGTGTGACCGCTAAAATCAGGAGCAAAATCAAAATATTGGTAGGATCCTATGTAATTCTCGAGCTTGTGGCATGCTTGTGGTATTTGCCTTGGGGATCGAAAGCATTTTGTATTGATTAATAATGTGCATGTTGCTGTAGCTATTGCTTCGTCTCTCTACCATTATGCAAATTTCTTCAGCTGGCTTCTGAAACGTATGAAGCAATTGATGTCAGAGCCAAGTGATCAACTTTTAACATACAATCTAACTTTTTTTCAATCAGGGTCCTTCCTTATGGTGAATTCCTATATACTCTTGTGAATTTCAACAGTGCACCTGTTGTTCTGTTCTTGAAGTTTCTATATGATCAAGATCCTCCTATGCATCTTCTATATCTTTCTGAGGCTGATGAAGAAATTGCCATTGATCCATGAGTGATTTTCTCTAACTTGTTCTAGTTGCTAATTATACTTTACAATATGGCACTTGGAACCCCAGAATCTTTAGTTGTTAGTTGTTCATACCTGATGGAGGTACCAAGTTGAATGTTTGGCATCACCATCTATAAAAAGCTTCCAGTAGAAATTCCTTGTGTATTTATATCTTGAAGGTTAAAGTTTTTCCAGTCATTTCAGTTCACATATACTTTTACTTGGGCTGAGTTGTGACATGTCATTATTGTTGATAGAATGGCTAACCATTGACTAATAAATTTTTTCTCTTGTGAATTATCTGTGAGTTTTGCTCTTCCTTGGTTTTCCTAATGAATTTCATTCGGCCAATGAAAAATAGGTTAACCTGGCCCTAGTTATAAAATCATATGTGTCATCTAGAGACATGAAGTGATACTGGATTCATAATTATACATAAGATGACCTTATAAATCAAAGGGTGGTGGGTCATCTCTTCATCCTTTGTACCTGAAATTTGGTGAGGTGGTGGCTTGGATACTGCAAGTTGTGGTCAGCTTAGTGTTGCCTTCATGTACTCTAGCAGCTAATTTTGTTGGCCTTTGCTAGGTTGTGCAATCCATCTATGTAGCAGCGAATTAGAATATAAGCATGTAATGGAAATTGGTCATGCTTTAAAAGTCAGAATGATGTGCTGTCAAGCCTAGAATTATTTTCATGTGCTTTAGCAGCTGACTCATGCTTTAAGGCAATGTGACCAAATTAGTTGCCAAAACTGAGGATTTGAAATTTTAAATGACTCCTGGTTTGGGGGTTAGTTCTTCATTTCAAGTCATCTTGCCATCGTCTTCATCTATATTCATTTTTGAATTAACGGATACCCACCAAAGCACGAAAGCTAGGATCTTTCCCGCAATAATACCTACAGGTTCTCCCAATTCTGTTCCATGACTGGAACAGGAAATACTTAAGAGCATTTCCACTAGATGAGATTGACTCGAGTTAGGGTGAGTTGCTAGGTTTCAACTATGGTTATCGTTGGTCCAGCACTATTTTAAATAACCACATGGTAACAAGGGTTGAAATTGACGTGTCGATCGTCGTTTCTCATAGGATTGGAAGGTCTCACATTCCAAAATATCAAATGCAATTCCTTGTGCTTTTCTGCCTTGATATATTTTGTCAGGTCAGTAAGATGTCTTACCCTCATTGTTGTCTCAGAGAAACAATGCAGAGAGTCAGAGAATTAGTGCAGTTTGGAGGATTTGGGAATAACAAATAATTTCAAAGGACACTTGTGAAGGAATTTGAACAGATGGAACACAGGTATTAGCAAAAGAATTAGAAAGTTGAAATGTAATAGAATTTTGTTCGTGTATAGGAGTTCTTACTTGAATGTATTGTCTATTGCTCTTTCATTGTAAATTCTTCACATTAATGCTTTATCTACTTTTTCCATTCATAAATGTTCTTACACATGCTAGCAGTGGAGTAAAATATGAACTATGGGATAAATCATTGCTGTTATCTGTTGTTTGAAGTGATGGCTTTTTCCCTCTTCAAGCCTGGTCCTCATTGCTGATATGTGTACCAAATGTGAAATTCTGGTTCTCTTTGTATGCATAACACGAGTTTGAGCATGATTACCTGGGTTCAAAATTGATTTATATTGCATTGCAATCCTTTAATTAAAAGCTTGCACTTTCAGTTTTACCCAACTCATCATTATTTAAGCTGAAATATTCATTTCACGTTTGGTTGATTTAGGACTTCTGCTAATGGGGTGTGTAGATATTTCTATCCATAGGCCTATTACCATAAAGTTGTAGCTATATTTTTCACTTCCTTGCCTGAGTGGCCAAAACCTTGAGACTATAATGAGAGAAGGAGAGAGAGAGAGAGAGAGAAAAGGCAAGCTTACATCCGTTGCCATCAAAAGAATGAGCGGCAAACCCAGCGATCTTCACGCGCTTTGGATGTCCAGCCAAGCACGTGAAGTTTTGCAGTGGGCAAAATTCCTCTGCCTCGCAGATAAGAGGAGTGGCTGGATCAAACATGCCCTGCACATTTATTGGTAACAAGACTTGGTGATCCGTCCAAAGTGTGGATGAAGAAAAAAATAAACACGAATGCTGTTCGCTGCTCGACTAGAGAATGATTCTGTACGTTCAAGTTTGATATGCTATCGTCACAAATTGAAAAATAAAAGATCAATGGCATGTGGAAAGGGTTTGGATTTTGGGTGGTGATGGTAAATGACATGGTCAAAGTATTTCTATCGGGCTGAGTGTGTGGAGCTCGGGTGATGATGGCAAATGGCTTGGTCAAGTCCGAGCTTGGCCCGTAGTCTCGACATCTTAAGCAAGCGTGAAGGTTCAATCTAGTAAGATGCGGATTTGAATAATTCATTAGCTTATTTTTTTAATTCAAAGTAGATGAGGATTAATGATCACATTGCTTTTTTCAATTATAATTTCAACAACTAAATACACCACCACATTCGCATCAATGTGATGTCCCATGAGTCCAACGTTTCGATGCCAGCTTTGCTGGAACAGAGCAAAGCCTCCTCGTGTCGGCCACTTCGTTTTGTTGGGGCGCGCGCTGAACGAGATTACCATTGAACGGGCCCAAATCAAAACGATACCATTCGGTAGCAAACTTGAACACGACATGCCATACATGACATTATTTGTAAATTAACGTGAATTAAGATTTCTTCATTCCGCAAAAAATGAAAAAATTATAAAATATATTCTTAAAAATGATTATTTGTATTGTTTGAAATAATCAATCAATGAAATACTTCTTATTATTGACCATAATTTATGTCCAAATATTTGTGTGCATGATGATAATTCTCCACGTTTGTTCATTTTTTTAGCCGTACGAGTGATTTAAAAAAAAATTTCCAAATAAGGACTTCGGTTGCCAATTCAATACAGATCCCTAATCTGGAATTGATTTCGGCTTTATCTTTTCGATTGGAAATCGAGAGCAATGGAACATGTATCGCATTTGCCGGTAGATAAAAGCCCAGTAATTTGATCTGTCTTAGACCTCGTATGATCTCAACATGCAAGCATACATGCGAGCTATATCTGGTCCGAAGTTTAAACACGAATGGGCGGAACCACTCGATCCGTGCTTAACTTATAGATTTTCCTCATTTCTTTTTAATCAGCTACGCTGCACGTTTGCGTGGAAGAGCACATTGTTTTTGTCTCAATTCTTGATTGCAACCAAAAAAACCAAAGTTTGTAAAAAGAAATGCCCAAACACTTATTAAGCGATTATACGAAGAAAATTTACGATTTTTTTCAATGCGCTGCTTTTCTCTTTCATTTTTTGTCTTCTGTTTTTTCTTTTTTCATGTTGCTGTGCTGTTCTGTCTAAATTTTTTTTTCTTTGGTTCATTTTGCGATTTTATTTATAGATAATTTGTATAGCAATTTATTAAAAGTTCATACTAGGTATAAGCAATGCAACAAATGAATGAACATAAGGTATACGATGACGTGTGAGCAGCATATGGTTCAGTCTCATCAATCTTCATCCTTCACTTGCTTGGCAAAGGGAGATAAGGTAAAAAGAAACTTCTTCATTTGACTACTCTCATAACGAATTTCAAAGAACAAATTATTAGATACTTGTCGGAGATTACTGACCGTCGATCCGATCAATCTTTGCCATACCAAGCATTGTGAACATTTTTCCATTAGAATAAGGATATAACAANATCTGGAATCGATTTCAGCTTTATCTTTTCATTTGGAAATCGAGAGCAATGGAACATGTATCGCATTTGCCGGTAGATAAAAGCCCAGTAATTTGATCTGTCTTAGACCTCGTATGATCTCAACATGCGAGCTATATCTGGTCCGAAATTTAAACACGAATGGGCGGAACCACTCAATCCGTGCTTAACTTATAGATTTTCCTCATTTCTTTTTAATCAGCTACGCTGCACGTTCGCGTGGAAGAGCACATTGTTTTTGTCTCAATTCTTGATTGCAACCAAAAAAACCAAAGTTTGTAAAAAGAAATGCCCAAACACTTATTAAGCGATTATATGAAGAAAATTTACGATTTTTTTCAATGCGCTGCTTTTCTCTTTCATTTTTTCTCTTCTGTTTTTTCTTTTTTCATGTTGCTGTGCTGTTCTGTCTAAATTTTTTTTTCTTTGGTTCATTTTGCGATTTTATTTATAGATAATTTGTATAGCAATTTATTAAAAGTTCATACTAGGTATAAGCAATGCAACAAATGAATGAACATAAGGTATACGATGACGTGCGAGCAGCATATGGTTCAGTCTCATCAATCTTCATCCTTCACTTGCTTAGCAAAGGGAGATAAGGTAAAAGAAACTTCTTGATTTGACTACTCTCATAACGAATTTCAAAGAACAAATTATTAGATATTTGTCGGAGATTACTGACCATTGATCCGATCAATCTTTGCCATACCAAGCATCATGAACATTTTTCCATTAGAATAACGAAGGATATAACAAAGTCCGACGTTTTTTGGAATTGATTAATGGACGATCACGCATGTTCCAAAAAAATTCATATTTCATTTGATAAGAGAAACGGAAGGTATGAAATAGATAAATGGAATAGGGAAATGAAACGAAATTAAAAGAGGAATAGAGCGGAATGAGAGTTTCCCTTTTTCGTCTAGACGTGATTACGATAATTAACCTATTAATTCAGAATATTCATATTCCAACATGAAATATGTCATTAAAAGAAGCAAAAGAGGGAAAGAAGAAGAAGAAGAAGAAGATAAGAGGCATAAAGTGCTTGGAAGTCTAAATGAGAATGTGACGTCGAGCTATGGAGTTGGTCTTTTTAACACAGAAATGAAGAGTGAGCGAAGGTGACGCGGGTACAAATCTGGCGATGACTTAATTGCGAGTGAAGAATTCCAAGCTGGTATTAGTTGAATGGAGGGATTTAATTTAAAGGCGCAATAGATTCTCATCAACTTCTCGACCAGGTTGTTGCCTTACGAGACTTTTTCCATAACCTAGACGGACAGTCATCTAGCCCGACCGTAAGTGTACCATACTCCTGTATTGCCTTCTTGTTGCCCTCCCTCTTTGTACGCCAGTTCAAGTGTCCATGACAATAAAGAACATGAATCGGAGGCAATGCAGTTTATGCTATAGATAGAGCTATGTCAGATGCAGAAATATTTTATCCCCACTTGGAGTTCTGCAGGTTTAGCCCTTGCAGAATACCATCTAAATGTCATCAGGCACCTAAAAAGATCTTCTTACATTTCTTTTACTGATTGAGCATTCTTTTACCAACTGATCATGTCCTCCAAGGAGAGATTTATTGGATACTGAAATATAGACTGTAGGTGGAAAGTCTCGCACATTTTGTATTGCTTGAAGTTATATTTATCTTCTTCTCATTACATAAGGGCATTTCATCAAATCTTTTTGATTAATCAAGTTCGCTGTTGAGAGTTTAACTTTTGAATAGGAATTTAACTGTTGGTCAGCCGAAAAATAGTAAGGTGAATACATGAGTTTATTTCATGGATGTTTTCAATTGTAGAAAATGAATGATTTGAAAAAATAATTTCTAAAAATGATTGCTTGTGCCACACAAGATAATCATGCAATAAAAAATTTTCGTTACCAATAACAAATTATGTTAAATATTTTCTTGGATTATAAAAATATTTTTCGTTTATTCAATTTTATTAGCAATACAAATGGTTATTTTTACAAAATTGCTTTCCAAGCCATTTATTTTTCACAAAACAAATATCACCCTAATTGTATGTGGTGTCTTCTAGTCTATTGCTAATGGAACTTAAGTCTTAGATTGACAAAAGAATCACATGCACCCGATCTCCTTCTTTTTACTTGGATACAAACTAATGTTTTCTACCATGAATTACTATTATGGGAATGCTAGAGCTGGGGCAAGCAGACCACATGAAGTTACATTATGTATCTAACGGGAGGAGCTGTAGAATTATGGCTGTCGGGACTTCCCCATCACACCCGTTAGCTATTTTGAAATAGAACTTGCTTATATCGATCATGCTAACTTCAATAATTTCCTCGACAGTACTAATACAGATAATGTCCTTTCATCATCAGGAAAGAAAAAGGAAATTTGCTATTTGGTTGTCTCGATCCAATGATGTATATATGCCTTTGAATCCGAAACAGAGAAATTATCAGGATTTTGCTCATGGAAACTGATATGGGCCGAGTGCAGAACCATGTAATACTCTATTTCAAGGACAATCTGATCCATATCTCTCAGGCCTAGGCCCAAGTAGATCCTAGCTCGAAGCCCAGAGATGGACCCATCATGCATCCATTGTTGTACAAGGCGATCGGTCATGCGGATCCCATGTGACGTCGAAAAAGAAATGCCTAAATGCTTCTTTAAGGAACAATGGATATGGGGTGTGCTGCTTTATGTGCTAATGCTTGCAGCAATTTGGCATACTCGTATAATCATTTCTAAAAGGGTATAAATATTTAGCAGAATGGAAAACTGTTAAGAAAAGTTCCATATGGCAGCTTTCATGTGTCTAAACTAGGAGGAGGATGCCCAAGTGAATAGAGTATGTAGCATCTTTCAACTTGAAAGTTGATACAACTTTGTGATCTTTATTACCAATAGCAGACATCTTATGGCTCACACCTTTCATAATGCTTGTTAAGTAGTTATTTTATCTGGTGTTCTTGAATACTTCTTTTTCAAATTTAGAATCTTACTTCATAGTCCAACAACTTTAGCATGGGTTTTATGGAAGAATTTTTGAAAGCGTATGTTTGGTGTCATATGTAACTTTGGCTCCTCAGCTTTAATCTCATTTTTTTTTTTCATCTTTTTTTATTTTCCCATTGGAAAGTAATTTTTCATTTTGTTTTATGGAACTCTTCTGGTAATCTTTGGAATTTGAAGATCGCACTGCTCGATTTTTTCCTCCAGTTCAAAAAGTTCCTCGCATACTTGAAGATGCCGGTTTAACTAAAGATGGTCAAGATTCATTTGTAGAGCTCTCAAAATCTTCAAAGCAATGTTTCAATAACCTTTGCAGCAGAGATAAAGATGGGGTTTTATGTTTCAGTATATTTGGTGTCTTTCCAATCGGAAGTATAGTAAGCGTTCTGTTTATTCAAATGAAATATATAGCAATATGGTCTATCAGATTCAGTCAACAATTCCTCTTTTCTTGTTTATGCTTCTCATATGGCAATCTTTCTTAATAAATGGATTTGATGGCAGACGGTATTGCCCAGAAAGTAATGGGCTGGTTAAGTAAACAACTATACTAGGTGAAGTAATGCTTGTGAAAGTTTCATATGTCTATGCCATTTCCCAGGCTAGATTTCACTTCTAGTGGTCACTTTAGAGATGACACCTTCAATTTCGATACATCACACTTACGCAAAGCTTTTAGTTGTTTGACCTGAGGTTAGCCTGCCTCACATACTTTCTGCTCTACTGTAGACTACTGGGTTTCTGCTCTATATTGGGAAGATTGAGAGAGCCTATGAGGATCTTTCCCCTTTCCAGCAAATTTAATCGAGATCAAGAACATTGCAGAAGCCTAAAGTGCAAAGTTAGTCCTTATTAGTTTTGAATGCTTTTAGTATTTTGAAAGCCGACTTTCAACTGAAAATTGGGTTTAAAGCTGATTCAAATGCAGACTAAGAACCTTGAGGATGAGCTCAAGAGGGGGCAATTTCTATCTTGACGAGGGGACAATCTCGGCATTTAGGGACTGTAATTCCCGGCCAAAGAAGACAGGAAAATCTGGGCTCAGGAAAAGCAGAGGATTCTGGCCCAAGTTGGGTGGGCATTTTTTTCAGCATGCAATAATTGCCTAAGGGAGCTCGAAAAGGAAATGGACGGTGCTTTTTTCCACAGCCAAGAAAAAGGACATAGAGAGAGAGAGAGAGAGAGAGAGAGTGTTATGGTCAGCAAAAGAAGAAAAAATGGAGAGAGAGAGAGATGAGAGAGTACTGTCGGGGCACGTGGGAGTAAATGACAAAAAGCAAAAAAGTCGTAATTTCAACGTAAGTTCATTCAACCTACTCACGAAGCATCCACGTTTCATCCAAGTTCACTTTTTCCTGTGCACTTTAATTTCCAAGAATTTTACTCTTCTTCATAGTTAAATTTCTCCATCCTTTCTTTTCAAAGCCAAAAACGAAATCAAGTTCAACGCTGTTTTAGAGCTGAGCAAGTTATCTTTATCGAAAAAGCATGAAAAGTTGGAGATTTTGCAAAAGTCACAATTGACAGTGAAGGATTGTTTTCATGGGCCACCGAAAAATTTACTTTTCAATAAAATAACTTTCACAAGTCAACAAATTATCCTCCCAAATGATTATTCAAACTTATCTATAACACAAAACTCTAAAATTTCCTTTCGATAAAAATCTTACCTCAAATTAACTTCCGCCTCCCCGATACTCTTACTTTCGCAGCTTAATAACTCCAAATTTGAATTATGCAATTCAAACTTCACATCATTTTCGAATTTGTCCTTTAATTTAAGAAACAATTTGATTAGACAAATAAAGGATTTAAATCCTTATCGCGTCAAAAATAAGTTTGACATGACGAGCTCCCGTGACGTGCACGCAAAATCCTCTTTCTCTTTTCCTTTCCCTCCTTCTTTTGTCCCTTTCTTCCTCTTCTTTTGCCCATCTTTTCGTGCCCATCTATTGTGGTGCCTGCTCTCCTTTTTCCCTTCATATCTCTTCTTTTTCTTTTCCCCCTCTTTCCGTTTCTGTCGTGGTGTAAAAGCAAAAATAAAAAGGTATTATGATTAATTTATGAAATTTGAAGGAGAAATTAAGGCAGAACGAGAGTAAAAAAGAAATTCTTCTCATTGTGCTTAAGTACAAAATGAGCACATATAGAATGTTAATAATTTTTTATGATCCTTGACACGTATTAATAGCATAATTTTATAGTTAAACTTATAAGCATTGAAATGAAGTTTATCGGTTTGATGATATGGTATTTGACAGGCTCAAAGTGAAAAGGGTTAAATTTCTTAGTGGGATCGAAAGCTTAAACATATTAATAAAAGTACCTTTTCTATGGAAAATAAATTAACAAAAGGAAAAGGAAACTTCAATGGTGAAGTAGCGGGCTAAGTTCAACAAGACTCGCCCCAAGTCTTTCCTACTTTTGCTCTTCCCAACAAATCCACCGTTTCATGTGTATCGAAATTTTAACATATGTTGTTTATTAAAATGTTACTTCAAATCAACTCCTATTTAACAGCATAGCTTCACAACACCCTTATTTCCATAGCTTAACAGCTTAAAAATCGAATTTCGCAATATAAATTTTATGTACTTTTTTAATTGGTATTCTAATCCCAAAAATCGCCCCAATTAGATGACAAGTGCTTAAATCCTTATCAACATTGCGAATGGAAGGAAATCTTGGGGAGATTCGTGTACGCGCAAAACCTATTTTCTCTTTTCATTTTCTTTTAGTCTTCTTTTCCCTTTCTTTGCTTTTTTCTTCTGGTGCGTGCTCTCCCTTTTCCCTTTTCATCTCTTAAAAACCCTCAAATTTTGGATTCCATCTTAATTCTATCCTAAATTTTTTCAGAAAATTGGACAATAAGATTGGACGAAAAAACATGGAGAGAAGAGGAGCAGTAGCCTAAAGTTAAATAAGGACTAGTGGGACCCAGCCATCAAGAAAAGGGACAAAAAGAAAATATATGCTGTATAATTACCAATCTGCCCCTGGACTTATGAAACTCATCAATTTTCTCCTCTCTCTTTTTATATAAGCCTAATGTCCTAAAAACACCAAAATTTTAAGTCCAGTTTTCATTCTATCCCGAAATTTTTTTTATCTAAAAAATAATTCTCGACTTTAGATTCAATCATAAATCTATCTCCAATTTTTTTGTCTAAAAAATCCAAAACTTTATGTCTAATCCAAAATATGTCGGAACATTTTTTTTATCTAAAAAAATCACTAACCAATCTTCAATTTGCCTCATTAACACCACGTTCAAAAATTTTGTTAGTTGTCTAACACGGCATTTTTATGTCAGTAAAAAAATCCATGTCAACAAAGTGACAGTGCAAAATTATATCGAAAATGAAACATTGTTTGATCATAAAATTAGGAATTGGTCTACCTAGATAAGTTTGCTTATTCGATTCACCAGCAGAAAAGGACACGCAAATAAGTGCTTGATTTGGATTCTCTAAGGAAATGAATTTAATTTGTCAAAGGGTTAAAAACATTTAATCAATCTAATGAATATGTTTGTGACTAGTTTTGTCACTAAAATAATTTATAAGTATTAAAATCGAATATTCACCAGAATATGATGATCAAAATTTTACTTTCTTAGAAGGTTTGTGCATATAGGCACCATATAAGCTTGTACATGGAAGCTTGCACTCTTCTAAATTATCATGCCATCCAAACGCAGTAATAAATATATCTTAGAACAGGTATGGGCATGAACATTCAATAATATTAAAAAAAAGTAAATTCAAAATTATTGATTTCGAAATATATATAAACTCAACGTATTTGAAATTAAGTGCTCTATTTTTAAAATTATAGTAATTCAAAAGATTAAACGATTATTGGGACTATATAGGTAAGGAAATAGCTTTATGAACATTGTGGAATTGGAATTCTTTAGTTTCTATGGTTGAAAAAGCTTTCATTAAGTTCTAAACACTATCTATTTACACAAATATAATGTTGAAAACTTGAGAATCTCTTGTGCTCTCCCGAGATATTCTTTATACCCTCACCTAATATTATGATCTCAGTGAGTGAGTGAGGTAAAACTACCTGCGTGTCTTTTCTAGTTCCTTAATGTTCTAGGACAAAGGGAAAAAGGTTTTGAAGGTGGGGCTTGCACTCTTGCCAAAAGTATTATTTTTCACTAGAAAAATAAGATTTAGGTAATGTGCCCCATCAATTTTCTCTTCTTCCCAGAGCTTTTGAGTTTAATCAAAACTAAAGCTATTGGAAAACAAATTTCATCTTTCATTGATCTCCATTAAAGATGTCGATATTTCTCAAGAAACTTCAGTATTGTGATTTTAGAAATAAATCGAATAGATCAATTTGGAATTTTTATTCAAAGACTTTATACATATTTAATAGATTTGAGGATAAGTGATCATTGATAATGCAACATTTTAGTAATGAAATCGGTTTGATGCAATAATATTTAACATATTCAGAGTGAGAGGGGGTAAATTCTTAAGCGAAGTCAAGAGCTTAAATTAGCAAACCAAAAGGATAGTTCGATGGTGCAAGTAGTGGACTAAGTGTGCCCTCTTCATTGTCGTGATGCTTTGTATGTATTTATCTACTCTAAGCACTTGTGTGGAAAATATTGGACAGGATGAATCGATGTCTCTCTTTCTCTCCCTCCCCACTTTCCATTTTGTCCCGCAAATCCATTTCGCAGGCACGTGAGGGAAGCGGTGACAACAAGGGAAAGATCACTTGGAGCAAGGAAGAAAGAAATGCGCAAAGGTCAAGGAAGGAACTAGGAAGAGTTGTGGAGTTAAAATGGAGAAGAAATTAGACAGGGGAAAGACAAAATATACGGAACATAGATGCGTTCAAAGGGATCTCCACCTCAAAAGACGTGGAGCAAGGGTTATAGAAATGTCTGCCCTCTTATTGATTCTTATTCAACATTGGCTGCTCTTTGGTTGGTCGAAGAAATAATAAAATATATCAGTGATCCATGCATCTGCACATTTCTTGTCCAGATGGATTGCAAGTCGTTGTCCATATCCTATTATATGCATTTAGAAAATCATCCCATTATATCTGCCATCATATTCATTTAGGAGCAAAATAAAAGCAGATGTCGGTAAAAAAAATAATATGTCATTGAATTATATTTATTATGAGTCCAATTCAATGCTTTTGGTTGCGCTTTGGTTTGTCCAACAAATAATAATGGGAGAAATGCAAGGAAAGTCCTAAAAGTGCAACCTTTGCCAGTTTTTCCTAAGGAGGAGTCAGGACATCAAGCCGCTAGAGTTCTCCTCTTGACTTTCTTTGGATTTATAATCATCTAAAGGTTTTATATATAGTAGATTTAAGTGATTGTTGAATTTGATATGGTAATATTTAACAGGTTCAAGGCATACTTTTATTTGGGATCAAGAGTTTATATATTCAGTAAAAGTAATATTTCTTGTGGAAAATAAATTAAAAAAGGAAAAAGAATGTTCAATGGTGCAATAACTCTCTTGACGCTTTGTCTGTATTCATCAATTATGACCACTTCCCACGGATTCCAACACAGCAGTTGTCCTTTATTTTTGGTTTTATTTTATTTTCATTTTTTCGGCATCCATGCTTACTCATTTGTTATCTTCTTCCTGGGCAGGATCGCATTGGATTCACCTGTCCATCGAGTCTTTCCACCACATGAAGGCAACGACTATAAATGCACGGTTAGTGGTCCCGGTCAACGAATTGTGAATTTATATCTCGCTCAATAAATTTAAATTATTAGTACGTGCTAACTAATCAAATTACCGACCAAAAAAACTGGTTAGAATAGATAAATCAAACCAATAAAGAATATATATAATAAAGTAAAAACAAAAGCAAAAAGGCTTTTTGATTAATTTATGAAATTTGAAGGAGAAATTAAGGCCAAACCAGAGCAAAAAAGAAGTTCTTCTCATTGTGCTAGAGTACAAAATGAATAAATATAGCATATTGACAATCTTTTATCATTCTCGACACGTGTTAATAGCATAATTCTATTGTTAAACTTATAAGTATCGAAATAAGGTTCATTGCAATAACATAATTTTATTGTTAAACTTATAAGTATTGAAATAAAGTTTATCGGTTTAACAATATAATATTTAACAGACTCAAAGTGAGAGGGATTAAATTCCTAAATGGGATCAACAACTTATATATATTCAAACAAAATACCTTTTCTCATGGAAAATAAATTAACAAAAAGAAAAGGAAAGTTGAATGGTGCAAACAGTGGACTAAGTTCAACGAGTAGTCCCAAGTGTCCCTCCACTTTTCATCTTCCCAACAAATCCACCATTTTACTTGCATTGAAATTTTAACCGACCTTGTCTATAAAAATGTTACTTCAAATCAACTCTCGTTTAATGCCACAGCCTCACAATGCCCTTACTTTCACAGCTTTATAACTTCAAAATCGAATTTTGCAATATAAATCTCATATAATTTTTGAATCTGAACTCTAATTCCGAAAATCATCCCGAGTAGACGAATGAATGGCTTAAATCCTTACTAGGCATTACAAATGGAAGTAAATCTTGGGGAGGTCCCCGTGTGCACCCAAAACCCACTTTCTCTTTTCATTTCCTTTTTTACTTCTTTTCCATTTCTTTTCGTTGCTCTCCCGGTGTGTGCTCTCCCATTTCCTTGTGTCTCTTAAAAACCCTCACATTTTAGGTTCTGTCTTAATTTTATCCTGAACTCTCTTTTTTTCATCTCAAGAAATCCTTAATTTTAGATCTAGTGTTAAATCGGCCCTCTAATTTTTCCGTCTTAAAAAATTTTAAACTTCGAATAATGACAAGTACCTTGAGGACGAGGTCAAGAGAAGAGTTTCCATCTTAACAGGGGGCAATCTCGGCATTTAGGGGCCGAAATTCACGGCCAAAGAAGACGAGAAAATCTGGGCTTAATAAAAGCAGAGGATTCTTCGCCCCAGTGGGGTGGGCGACTTTTCCGCATGCAATCATTGCCAAAGAGAGCTCGAAAAAGAAAAGGATGGAGCTTTTCTTCACGGCGAAGAAAAGGAGATACAGAGATAAAATTAAAAAAGCAAAAAGCTGGGAAAGTGGTTCGAAAAAAAGAAAGAAAGAAATGAAGAACAGAGGAGGTGAAAAGAAAAAAATGAAGAGAGAGAGATAGAAAATGTCGATACGCGCGAGGAAACGACAGAGAGCAAACGAAGACAACGACCATAAATGCATGTTAAATTGTTCCGGTCAATGAATTATCAATTTATATATAGTTCAGCAAGTTTGACGCGCGCCAACTAATTAGATTAGATAAATCAAATCAATAAAGAGTATATAGAGTATATATATAAAATAAAGTAAAAGTAAAAGTAAAAAGGTACTTTTACTTTTTTATGGGATTCGAAGGAGAAATTAGACAGTAGCCAAAACAAAAAAATAAATTCTTTTCACCGTGCTCGGGCATTAAATGGATATATTTATAAATGCATGTTGATAAATTTTATGATCCTTGATAAGCATTGATAACATAATTTTTTAGAACAAGTTATAGTTAATAATACAACATTTCAGTATTAAAATGAAGTTTATCGATTTGACTGTACAACATATATCCCGCTCAAAGTAAGAGGGGGCAGATTCCTAGGTATGATTAAGAGCTTAAATATATTTAGCAAAAAATACCTTTTCTAGTAGAAAATAAATTAATGAAAGAAAGAGGAAAGTTCAGCCGTGCAAGTAGTAGACTAAGCGTGCCCCCTTCATTGTCTTGATGCTTTATATGTTTTTCTTCTGTTCTGAGCACTTGTGTGGAAAATATTGGACCGGACGAATCTCTCTCCCCACTCTTCGTTTTCTCCTGCAAATCCATGTCACAGGCATGTGAGGGAAGCAATGGCAACAGGGGAAAGATCAGTTATTTGGTTGCAAAGGAACCAAAAAGAGTTGCCGTGGGGTTGAATAGTCTGCCTGGAAAGAAATTAGACAAGAGGAAAGACAAAATGTTGGGGAAAAATTGCCTTCGTACTTGGGTAGAACAATGAAGCCAATGTGTGTTCGAATCAATAGAGCAATCACAACGGACTTTGAGGCGTGTAATCACTTTCTTTAAGGATTTATTTGCCCCACAGAGTTGCTAATGGTCACCGGCAAATTTCCTCCAGGATACAACAAAGTCTCAAAATGAGAATACTAGATAGCAATTCTAGTATTTCTCTAGGGTTCCTCTAGGAAACAATAGAAAATCTTGGTTGCAGTTTTTTTTTTTTGGGAAGAGGACTCGAAAATTGTAACCATTGGTTTTTCAAAACCGACATACATATATAGAAACAAAGACACCTCTTCAAAAGAAGTTACACAACGAACATAAGTGACTTTTCAAAATAAGTTATAAAATGAATCAATACAACCCTTCAGGAGAGTTGCAAACTGAACCAGTATAATTTCAAAAGGCATCTTGAAAGGACATGTATAAAATTCGGAATAAAATAATTCAATTTAATTATTATTATTTTATTTAAAAATAAAATTCCGAATTTATTTATTTATTTATTTTAAATAATTTCCAAAATGCTAAAATGCAAGACAACCTTTCGAATAACAAAATAACCATATAACATCAAAATAATAAAAAAAAATTAAAAGATAGGAGATTGACACTAATTAAACCGCGCCACCGCGGGCGCGCAAAAGTGCTAAGTGCGCCTAATAATCGCGCAATTATTCGCGCACCCGCACGCGGGTGTAGTGAGGTTTAGCCCACACTCTATCTTTTTCCTTTTAACAAATTAGAAAAGTTTACATTTATAAATTGACTTGTCTTTTCCAAACTTTCCTATGTGGGACAATATTAAAAAGACACGCTTGGTTTGTTTTACAAACAAACATCCAACACAAAACATACGGAACATTGATGTGTTCAAAGGGGTCTCCACCTTAAAAGACGTGCAGGAAGAGTTATAGAAATAGCTACCCTCCTACTGATTCAACATTGGCTACTCTATAGTTAGTCTCGGAAATAATAAGATTTATCAGTGGTACATGTGTATGCACATTTCTTGCCCAGATGGACTGCAAGTCGCTATCCATGTCCACCTATTATACATTTAGAAAATCTTCTCACCATATCTGCCATCATATTCAATTACTATCATAATAAAGGTAGATGTGTGTAAAAAAAAATTACGTGTCATCCAAAGTCGGTTTGGTCTGTTCTTCATTATAGACTATATTTATTATGGGTCTAATTTAATACTATTAGCTACTCTTTTGTTTGTCCAATAAACAATGAAGGGAGAAATGCAAGGAATTTCCTAAAAGTGCAACCTTGCTTCTCCTAAGGAGGAGTCAGGACATCAACACATTAGAGCTTTTCTCTTTACTTTCTTCGGGTTTATAATCATTTGAAGGTGCTGTATAGAGTATGTTTAAGTGATTTTTGATAATGCAACATTTTAGTAGTGAGATGAAATTTATCAGTTTGATATGGTAGTTTCAAGGTAAATTTTCAATTGGGATCAAGAGTTTAGATATATTCAATTAAAGTAATTTTTTTGGTGGAAAATAAATTTAAAAGAAAAGAAAAGAAAAGTTCAACAGTGCAGCAACTGTCCTCACGCGCTTTGTATGTATTGATCAATTATGTCCACTTTCACGGATATCAATACAGCAGTCGTCCTTTATTTTTGGTTTTATTTTTTTTCCATTTCTTCAGCATCGAAACTTGTTCACATATTTTCTTCTACATGCATGGTTGGTGGTCCGGTCAACGAATTACTAATTTGTATTCAGTTTGAATTATTGACGTATGCCAACTGGCTGGATTAGATGAATCAAATTAATAAAATATATATAATAAAGTAAATGCAAAATAAAAAGGCATTTTGATTTTTATGAAATTTGTTGGAAAAGCCAAGGCAGAACCAGAGAAAAGAAATTCTTTTCATTGCACTCTGGTACAAAATGAATATACAAAATGTTGATAATTTCTTATGCTCCTTAGCACGTGATAAAAACATATTTTTTTAGAATAAGAAATCATTAATAATATAACATTTCGGTAGTGAAATGAAGTTTATCAATTTGATTATACAATATTTAACAGCCTCAAAGTTAGAGGAGTTAAATTTCTAAATGGGATCTAAAGCTGATGGAAAATAAATTACCAAAAGAAAAAGGAAAGTTCGACGGTGCAAGCGGTGAATTCAGTTCAACGAAGACTCATCCAAAGGCCCTCTCCACTTTCTATCTTCTCATCCATCTTCTCATCAAATCCATTGTTCTATATAAGTGCATCGAAATTTTAACATACCTTGTCTATTATTGGTCCCATTTGGTTCGGCTTTGCAAAGGAGCTTTGGACCTCTAAAGGATTTTTACTAAATACAAACTTATTTGGTTTGCCTTTTTTAGGACTTTTGCAAGGTGCAATTACATCTCCAAAAAAGTTTAAAGGCCTTTAAGCCAATGGAAGGCTGGAGGTGCCTTTTAAATTTGCATTTTCGAAATGTTATTTGCTTGCTTTTAATAAAAATATGCTTTGTCCTCGTTTATTTAATAAAATCCGTTTTTACCTTTTAGAAAATCCGTGTTTTTTTTCTTTGCTCACTCCTGCGGCTATTACAAAACTCTCTCTCTCCTGAACGCCTCTCTCTCACCTGAACGCCCTCTCTCTCGTGCCTCACTCTCTTGCCTCAAGGAGCTCTTTTGTTGACTCCAACAACAACGCCAGCGTCTTCGCCTCCGCCGATCCCGTCGCCACCGCCGCTCCCGTCGCCACCGCCGATACCGTCGCCGTTGAGAAGGTCAAGGTACTTCTCTTCCCTTTGTGTTCGTATTTTCCCCATTCTCTCTTTCTCTGATCAATTTTATCTTTGGATTCTCTTTGGGCATTGAGATTTCAGCCACGTGAAGGCAACGGCTCTAAGCTCATGGTTGACAAAGCTTGACTTATTGGTGCGACTCCGAGCACTTGGTTCCATTGTTTAAATGATACCGCAAGAGATGAGAAGGCATTTCCTTGTTTCCTGAGAAGGCATTCTGGCTTTTTTCTCCGTCAGACTTGAAAGTGAAAATCAGGGGCAGAGTCAGAGCAAAGCGGAAATGCATCTTCCCATTAAGAAGAGGAAAACTAGCGCGAGTAGGAATGCAGAAGATGTTGATATTGACGTATTTGGTTCGAGGACTACGCCGACAGAAACTAATTCCATTGGATCTGGTTCGTCTCCGACAGAAACTAACAACGGTGCATCTAGTTCGTTGATCTCATTGACTGGAAACTATTATGAGGTGTTCTTGAGTTTCAGAGGCCTAGATACTCGAACAGGCTTCACCGATCATCTTTATCATGGGCTTCTTGATGCTGGAATCGATGTTTTCAGGGACAATGACGAGCTCCCCCAAGGCGAGAACATCAGACCGGAGCTTTTGGCAGCCATCACAAATAGTAAAATCCTGATCCCTATTCTCTCTGTGAATTATGGTGCAAGCAGTTGGTGCCTGGACGAACTAGTTCAAATTATGGAGTGCAAGAAAAATAACGGCCAGATAGTGTTGCCTATATTCTATAAAGTGAAACCAGCTGATGTAAGACATCAAATCGGGAGTTTTGGAGAAGCATTTCATGAGCGTGAGAGACGCTTGCTTGAGAGGAATTTCAACCCAATGATCCTGAAGAAATGGAAGCAAGCACTCGATGAAGTCAGCACCTTGAAAGGATACGAAGTCGATGGGTACAATTTTTTACCAATACGTTCTCTACTTTCTTCTAATATGTGTGGGTGTTTAGCGGTTGTTCTAATTCTCACTTGCATCATTTTCCTTTTTTTTAATATATAAAAAAAGAGAGTAAGATCTTGTTGGCTGTAAAATCCTATGACGTATGAGTTCTATAAGCTTTTTATTTTTTATTTATTTTTTTCTTTAATGATATTGACCAATCTAATTATAGATTTTATTGTTATGACCCCATTCATTTAAATAATAAGATTTTTTGAATGAATTTTCTCTTATATCGAAAGATTTTGTAACAATTTGGACTTTCCTTCATGTTTATAGTGACCATTACATTATGTAGAATTGCCCAAATTAGGAGAAATTCCCTCAATTGTATTTAGGACTTCGAACAACTCTCCATATTGATATTGCAGGACACAAGTATCTCTTGCATCAAAAGTTATGTCATATTTATTGAAAGATGGTTAGACTCTTTTACAGGGCTGGCTTACTGGACTTGTTATTCAAACGCTCTAAAAAGTTTTCAAAGTCATCCTGTCATCCACGTCATCCTTGATAGCATTAACAAACAGCGAGTTTAACTTCTGATTCAAATTCATAATATATTCAATACAAAATCCATTAGTGATATCCTCAAGTTTTTTCCGGGCTCAATAAATTATGTCAAAGTAATAATGGATTAAGGCATGCCATGTGAAGCCACCACCGACGTTTCACCCCTTTAGTTTTAGCATTTAAGATAATACATGGCGGTGCAAAAGCAATTTTTTAAGTTTTTCAATTTATCCCCAAATTTCTTTGTTATCGTGTTCTCATTTGACAGAAAAACATAAAATTACTGTTGTCACATGTTTGAACTCGTCACATTTGACAGGTGTGAAGGAAAATTGGTGAAATCAGTTGTCCAAAAAGTGTTGAGCGAGCTCAAGAAAAAGTTTGCGTTGGTTATTCCTGAAAATTTGATCGGAATTGATGGTCATGTGGAGAAGGTCATGAAATTTGTAGATGATAATTCCAATGCAACCCTATTTATCGGAATCCATGGAATGGGAGGCATTGGTAAGACAACTCTTGCAAAGACCATCTATAACAAGCTCTCCGATCAGTTTAATTATCGTAGCTTCATTGCAAATATTAGGGAATCATGTAAGCGTAATGGACTTATGCACTTACAAAATCAACTAATCTTTGATTTATTGAATGGAAAAAATCAAGTTGCTTCTAACATTGATGATGGGATTCGGTTGATCTCATCCAAGTTCAAACATAAGAAAGTCCTTATTCTTCTTGATGACGTGGATGATGATGATCAGTTGAAGGCTTTGGTTGGAAACCAAGATTGGTTTTCTCTTGGAAGTAGGATCTTTATTACCACTAGAAAGATCAATGTTCTTGATAATGAAAGGGTGAACTTCACATATGAACATGAGGTAATGGATAAGGATCATTCTATGGTTTTGTTTAGTAGACATGCATTTCGAAGAAACTCTCCTCCAAGTGAATTTGAGGACCTCGCTCATGATGCTATAACTACCACCGGAAGGCTTCCCTTATCTCTTGAGGTTTTAGGTTCACTTTTGTGTGGAAAAAAGCTACCATTTTGGAGAGATACGATAGCCAAGTCAAAAAAAGTCCCTCAAGAGAAAGTGCAAAAGAGGTTAAGGATAAGTTATGAAGAATTAGACTATGGACAAAAACAAATATTTTTGGATATAGCTTGTTTTTTCATTGGCAAGCATAGAGAAATCATATCCTATATGTGGGATGCTTCTGGCTTTTTCCCAGAGGAGGGAATTGAAGTATTGAGATTCATGTCATTAATCAAAATTGGAGATGATCATAAGTTCATAATGCATGACCAATTGAGAGATCTTGGTAGGGAAATAGTTCGTGAGGAAAACCAACGAGAGCCTCAATACCGTAGCAGGTTATGGGATTCCAAGGAAGTCCTAAAAGTGTTGAGGGAAAATAAGGTAACCATTTCATTCCTTTTGCTTACTTGGTACATGTTGATCTATTAGAGTAATGTTGGTCCTCTACATACTGCTTGCTCTAGTCAACTGAGAACCTTATACTATTATTGCCCTCGAAAGTAGGGAAGGTGTTCTCTCTTAATACTTCATGTATTGTTATTTGAGATTTTTCTTAGAGTGTATATTATGGAAAGATCTTGAGCTTCTATAATTGCTTCATTTATGTCCTCGACACATGCATTAAATAATTTGACTATGCTACTGTAAACCATAAGTACTAATAATACATAAATAATACAATTATAATCTTCAGATGTTATAATTAATATAATAGGACTAACGGTGCCGACATTTCTCATGAAATTTTAGTCATTATTCCATAATGGAGAGTGGGAGGGATACTTATTTTTATATTACGTGAGGAAT